>CABFVX010007385.1:0-31184 GCA_902151425.1 Timema shepardi
AGGAGGCATTTATTAAAAACTCGTAAGATTTGTGAAACATCATTTTAAGCACTGCGTTCTACCACCTGTTTATGTTACAGGTCTATATACTAATGCAACAACATTTTAAGAGAGGAAGAGTAGAAAACCATTTTGAAAAATAAATCTTACTCAGTGCACCCAGCTGGGATAAAAACCCGATCTCCACGTCTTCCGTAATCTAATCTAAAAATATATTACCACGTTAGACTGCGCAACCATTGAAGCGGGTTGTGAATTTATTAATATATATTTTCGTCAATACTTTCTTGCAAAGAAAATAAATGTAATAGTATACCTTGTTACAGAAACATTGAGAAACGATAAATATCTCTGTCCAACAAAGAGCATATCATACAAATTAATATTCCAATTTAATCCATAAATAAATAGTATGACACAATCGCACAAGATTTCTCATATATGTGTATTAAAACTTCCAATTTTTTTTTCTTTCGAAAATTTGTTTTAGTAAACTACCATTAAATAATTTTTACTCCAAAAAACAAACAAATCAACATGTTTATCAAACTAACAATTCTATATATACTAAAACAAGTTGTTCATATATATTTAGAAAATTCAAATATTCAAAAATGTACTATTAATAAACCACCATAAAGGTATTTGTTATTTTAAAAAAATCTTATATATATAATAAAAAACATTTCACAGATTCATACTTTTAATTAAATCTTAAAGGTCAATTTTTAAAATATTAAAATTTTATATAATTTGTTTTAAATAAAAAAACTTAAATTTATTTATTTTAGATAAATAAATGCACATATTAATGATGTGTTAAATAAACTCCAGATACCAATTTTGAGCCAGATTGCTAAATGTATTTATTAAATATTCAAATTTTAAAATATTCATTAGTAAACCAATTTCGTCCCCCAAACAAGTACTGAGCTTTATTTGTCATGTTCATGTCAAACTCTCCTCTGATATACACTTCAAGCAAAATCGTTAGTCATTTCCAAAGTAACTCGTATTTTTGAAAATCATTCTTAAGTAAAAGACCCCTTATCAAACTTTTGCCCAAAGAAGAGTATACAGGGTTATTCCTTTATGTCAAACACTCCAACGATATCTCATTTGAAGAAAAATCAATTTTAAAAATATTTCAATTTCTTGAAAAATCATTCATCGGTTAGCTACCCATAAATAAGTTTTACCAAAATCAAATATAAAATGTTAATTTTTATATAAAACTCAAACATTCACTAGATACTCGTTTGAAACAAAGTTAGACTAATTTGTAAAATATTCAACAATTTTGAAAAATAATTCATCAGTAAACAATTAATAGGCATAAATGAGTTTTTACCCCCAAATAAATTAAACAGTGCTTTTTTTTATATCAAACTCTTCCAAGATACCCATTTATAACCGCATTTTTATAGCCATTTGTAGAATATTTCAAGTTTTAGAAAAATCAGTCATCAGTGAGCGAATGTTTGCCCAAAAACCTATTAGATATCTCTATTTTCCATCTCTAACAACCCATAGTTATGCACTTTAAACAATATCGCAATTTCCATTTAAAAAAAATGTGTAACTAAAATATACTCATCAGTAAACTATCTTTAATTGAAGGACTAGGGTAAAAAAAAATTGTAATATATATTCATAAAATTTCAATATCGAGTTTGAAAAAAATCCACTAAGTGATTTGGGATCCGTGGCCAAGGACAAACATATAAACATAAATGGGGAACGACATAACGATCTAAAATCCACTTTTTTTTTGTGTTCCAGCCCACATAAAATATAAATATTGGTCATAAACTCGAGACAACTTTTTTCATGAACTCAGTAATTTCTCTTGATATGATAAAGTAAAAATGTTCTGAGCCATATTTATCGACAAGAACGGCGTGGGAGAATACTTTGACAGTTATGGTTTTCTACCCCGTATAAATTCACATCTGGCTTTTATACGCAAAACCACTTTTCACACGTCCCATAGCACGCTACAACTTCAAAGCATCGCCTCAGACGTTTGCGGCTATTACTGTCTCATGTACCTTTTCTATCGCGCCCAGAAAATTCCGATGAAAACTTTCCAGAACCTATTTTCGTCCACCAATCATACAGCCAACGACACTAAGGTGGTGAGATATTACAATAGTTTTTTCAAGACTGTAGGGGCATGCCGCCCTTCAAGAGGCCGTGTCCAGGTGGCGTGAGCCTATAAAAGAGGCGTCCCGGGGGCGTGCCACCCATAACCGCTAAACAGCATGGAAGGTCAAGACGTTTGCGGCAGCAAAGCAAAGCCGGTGAAGCCACTCACTGTCACCAGTATTTTCCACACATTGCTCCCACTGGATGGAGTCGACGCTAAGTGGGTCATCGTTGGCATGAGCGTCAAGAACAACTTTACTCCGTATGTCCAGCTAGAAAATGCGGAGGGAACTGTGCAGTGTCTAACCGTACAGATTGGCAACTGGGCAGCTACAAGTCTGTCATATCAAAGTTTTTCAGCAACACCCAACCTCCTCAGAAGATTAGGTTGACTAATCATGAAATCTCTCTGAGT
Organism: Timema shepardi; assembly: GCA_902151425.1. NCBI lineage: Eukaryota > Metazoa > Arthropoda > Insecta > Phasmatodea > Timematidae > Timema > Timema shepardi. The sequence continues at coordinate 2,564 of CABFVX010007385.1, forward strand.
CACATGTCCGGTGATCGTATGGTCGTCGTCAGCGAGAAACCAGACGCCGGACTCAAGCGGGTTGCCTATTTAGCACCTAGCTGGGCGCGTCTTTGTGAGGTGTGGGACCTCATCGACGTCGCCGTAGACCGACGGTACATGTAGTCGACACCCGTCGCCCGCTATTGCAAAAATTTGTGACACACTCGTCGTGGATGTATGCGGCACGCTAACAGAATCGGTTGATGTCATCGACCTAGAACAGCCTACGGTGGAAATGCATATCAAAAACTTGGATCTTATCAGTGCTACCTACTATACACGTCAAGTCGTTGGTTTGGACTATTACATGCTGGATTGTGAACTAAAAACAATTTTACCAACGCATATAAGAGACACTGTAGAAAAACTTAACGAATATATGAGGCATTCCTGTAAAAATGTATAATTGTGATGTTTAATAAATATATATTTGTAATATCTGTGTTTTATTTATTTATTGTCCCTTACGAGTCCCAACTTGTCTTGTCTGCCCACCAACCTGGCGCCAGGGAATACCAATTGCCCGGGTCAATGACCTCGATATCTATTCTTGTCTCAACTCGTCTTGTAGGGCCGACATACTGGTGCCAGGGAAAACCCAAGTTGCCGAGGTCACGATCTATTCTTGTCCTGACTCGTCTTGTTGACCCGCCAGACTGGTGCCAGGGTTGCGACACATACCTCTAAGGAAGGGGGGGGGGGGCCTCAAGGCAGGGGAGCCATTTATCAAACTCTATCACCAACAGCCATAGCGCGAGGTTCGTGCTGCGTATATCATTAGAGTCTTGTGATGGGGAGCCAATGTTCATTCTACCCCCGACAGCCATAGCTCGAAGTTCTAATAAACAAATAAATAAACTACAACGCCCTAATCAATGAATAAAAACTTCAACACCTCAATCTTAGTTCAATATTTATTAGCAATAATTAATCATTAAGGACCAACATGTCCGTGGTTGGTAGGCGAGGAGGGCTGTAGGGGAGAGTTGTAGAAGGGAGGGGAGGACATTTTGAAGAGTGGAGGAGGAGGGGGAATTACGGTAAATCAAACGGATGTGGAACATCACTATACTAAGTCGCGGTGTGACGTGGTGGAGCAAGAAATCCCGAGAGCTACTACTCACAGGCAACGACGCTGAGGTGGTGAGATATTACAACACATTTTTCAAGACGTTAGGGTTCTATCGCCCCTTAAGAGGCTGCGTCCAATCAGCGTGAGCCTATAAAAGGGGCATACAAACGGTGTGCCGGTAATAATCACGAGAGTCGTCCAAGCAATCAAACATCATGGAAGACCAAGACGTTTGTACCCGAAAAGCAAGGTCGGTGAAGCCGTTAACCAGCACCAGTATTTTCAACACGTTGTTTTCGCCAGATGAAGTCAATGCCAAACGAGTCATCGTTGGTATGAGTGTCAAGAATAGCTTTACGCCATATGCCCAGCTAGAAAAATTCGGAGGGAATTGTGCCATGTTTAACCGTACGAAGTGGAAAGAACTAGGCAAATATAAGTCAGTCATATCAAAGTTTTTCAGCAACACGCAGCCTCCTCAGACGATTAGTCTGACTAATCATGAAATCTCCCCGAGACATATGAGTGGTGACCGTATGGTCGTTATCAGCGAGAAACAAGACGCTGGATTCAAATGGGTCGCCTATCTATCACTTAGCTGGGTGCGTCTTTTTGAGATGTGGGACCTTATCGACTCCACCGTTGACCGATGGGATATGTGGTCGACACTCGTCGCACGTTATTGCAACGATTTGATCGACACACTCGTCGTGGATGTTTGCGACACGCTAACAGAAACGGAGGATTTCATCGATCTCGAACAGCCTATGGTGGAAATGCACATCAGAAACCTGTATCTTATCAATGCTACCTGCTGTAAACTTCAAGTCATTGGTTTGGACTATTACATGTTGCATTGTGAACTAAATACAATTTTATTAACACATCTAAGAGACACTGTAGAAAAACTTACGAACGTGTAAGGTAATTAACTGACTAGTCGCAGTTTGTAACATTACACATTACATACATTATATGAATGATAAGAACAAAGATTGATAAACATAGAGATTTATTGATAGAACAAACCATAGTTAAGTTATCAATGTTTTACAATAATGTAGATGAAACGATTAAGGGTATTGATCCAATAAGACTGTGGCTACTCGGACTGCATAGTCACCAGGCCACAGGTAGAAGTAAATTTTATAAAGTATAACAATTCAATAATTGCTACTAGAAAAATATAAGACAAGGTATACATGTAACTTTGAACCATGCTGTGCTTGATGGAGCCTTCAAAATATTATCCATTAATACAGTTAGGATAATTGTCTGTTAATGACAGCAGTAGATGGCTAAGAAACAGGTGTCTTCAAAATTACTATGGCTGGTCACATTCCCCTTTGGTACTGCCAGGGCATTTCATAGTACATAAAATTCTAAAGGCATGAACCTTTAGAACACAAAAACTAGAAATATATCGAAAGGTAAGAGTTAAAGAGTATTATTTGCGCGGACCCCACTATGACTAGTGCATTTCCCTGGGTTGCGCACCGTAGCTAATACTACACGTGAAGCGTGATTACTTGACCAACCTTTAAAACTGGTATCTATCAACTGAATGGGAACAAAATAAACAAACCGACAACCTGGGGCTAGCCATCCATAAACTGAGCTGATGCTCACGCCGTACAAGGCGTCATGACAATTCTGATTTAAATGTATATCTAAAAGGAACTAGTGGAATATGATAAGTCCATTATTAATACATTATAACCTATCTACGCTATCTATGTCGGAGGCGTATGTATATCTCAACAGAGATATCTGTACGTAATTACAATATTTGAAAAACAAGAAATAATAGGACCCGTCCGGCATTCTAAAGGACACAATATTTAATACAAATAAAACTGAAACTTGAGTTAGAAAGTCAACAAAATTAGAACATGATCAATGGTCAACTAGACCTACTATCAAAAAGAAAATCGTCTCCGACAATATAAAAAACTAAAGGCGTGCAATCAGACATAACTCATCTTAATAAACAAAATTATCTAAGTTATAAGGACTCGTTGATTACAATAGAATACTTAAAACATCGAAGTCTGTGGTTCCATCCATAGCTGCGGTGAAACCCTCGGCCTTGACTTCATAGGCGGTTACTGAAAAATTGTCATCCAGTCTAGAGTGGCGGTGAATCCGACGCCTCCATCTTCATAGTCGTCGTGGCGAGCCTGCAGTCCTTCCTTCAATGCAGAGATACAGTAAATGGCTATATGGTTTGTTGGGGAAGCGGCCCCTTACATAGTCGTCAACCTGATACGAATAGGAGAGAGCAGAAAGAATGATAAACATGAGAACATAGAAGAAGGGAACTACGGAGGAAGGCGGGCACAAAGAGAGAATTGACAAGAGGAATTCACTCACGAAGGAGAGGTAGGAAGAAGCTTCTTTGTTTTACCACCAGGTTCGTTGGCGTGCCGCCGGTCTCTGCGTCGATGCTCATGGCATCCCTTCTCTTTAACAGATCTAGTCATGACAGCACGTGGAACGGCCATCATTAAATAGCTTTATTGAACTTCATATGTGGGAGAAAGGAATCAGCAGACATCCTGAAGATGTGAGTACTCAGCAAGGACATATTATATGGAAATATATCTGTTTTAATTATGTTATTCAGGATCCATTATTATTTTAATATTATTTGGTGATATAGATGTAGTTTATTATTTTTTCATGTTGACCGCATGACCGGCGTAAGTAAATCTTCTTGACTTTATCCAATGAGAACAGCAATGCGTTAAGGAATTTTTATTCACAAATATGTTAATATTAATTCTCTTCTTTGATATCTACTCCCGTATTTAACAAAAGTCAGTATTTTTTACCAACCACGTGTTTGAATGCTTGAAGGTAGGGAGAAACGTAGATTTATTAGACTGTATCTTCATCGTGGACTCGATTAAATATGCGAATATAGTTTATTTCTTGCATAAATTAAAGAATTATAAAATTCTTTTAGTTGTAGATGTACAATCAACTGATTGACATGATACAAACGAATATATGCGTCATTCCTGTAAAAGTGTAGAATAAACATAATGTGTGTCTGTGAAACCTTTAACGTATCATAAATATATGTTTTGTTATATCGCGTTTTATTAACTCAAAGCTTGCTTGTCCCTTACGAGTCTTGAATTGTCGAACCGCCAAGCGTGACCTCTCTCAATCTATTCCTGTCTCGACTTGTCTTGTCGAGGCGCCATACTGGTGCCACGGTTGCTGTGAAATCGTGGGGAAAACCAATTACCACATAGATGTGAGAAGAAGGAAAGGGGGTGGGGATTGCAACAGGGAGCCAATGTTCACACACCACGCTAAACGACCGTCGAGAGAGGATGCTCCTGCACGTTCCCCGCCGTCAGTAGCGATGCCTACATTTTATGGGAGGAGTGCCCAAGACTGCATGCTCCCCTACCCAAAACCTTCAGGGTACACATTAAAATTTAATGAACCTGGGGCACACATTAAAATAAAATGGACTAAGCCCATGAGCCACTGTGTTGGCCTCTGTCGGGTGGGAGGGTAGGGGGGGGGCATGGAGTCGGGGGAGCGGATGCGGGTGGGGGAATAACGGTAAATTAACCGGGTGTGGAAAGTAGGTTAATTAACATCACAATACACACTCTCGCTCATGGAAAATAACCTTGACAGAGGGGACGTTGGTGGGGGAATACTGCTAAATCAAGTGGATGGGGAAAGTAGGTTAATTGATAGCCTCGGGCTGTACCAGGTGGGCATATGAGACTACTAACTCCAACTCAACTTTCTTAAATGTTAACGAGAAAGTTTGTAATAAATTACCTCAAACTATTAATTTATGAGCTCTCATTTAAATCAAAACTCTTAGAATCGTTGGTAGGGAGCGTTAAGCTATATGGCACCCGAGTAAGGTATATTTAAATCTAACAACACCTTTTAACCAGCTTTGGTGGCCAGATCACTCTCAAAGTAGGCTATACCCTGATTTTGGTTGGAAGAACAGTAGAGAAAATTCAAACATATTTATTTGTGGCCAACACTGATAATATTTTGTTTTATTATTTGTGTTAATATATAGGTATTGATAATAATTAATAACTATCAAAAGTGACAGCTGCAGATAACAAGACTTGATGTATGGATATATTAAAATTGTTTTAGCAACTTTAGTAACTAACTTCTACTGTTCTTCCTACAAAAATCATAGTATAGACTGCCGAATACGGGGAGATCGAGGCTAGAATCTCAGTCGGCGTTACAAAGTTTTTTTTACAAAATGGTTTTCTACTCTTCCTCGCTGAAATATGTGGGTACACTTCCTCTAAATAAAGCCTTAATCGTACCTACAACAATTAGCGTAATTAGTACTTAGGCGTATAACCCAAACGTGTAGTAAGACGTGGTGCTAAATCCAAAACACGTTTTTATTTAGAACTTGGTTATAAATTGATGAATTTGAATCCATGGCGATCAAGCCGTATACTGACCCAATCAGGACCCGAAATAAGGGTTCTGAGGTGTGTACGATGCGTGTCATAAGAAGATGATTGGCAATATCTAAGCCCTTAAGGTGGGGTGGGAGGGAACGGGAGAAAAGATCAGTGTGTTGGCAATTTTTATTGCAAAACATTTCTTGATCAAAATAATTAAAATAATCTTTCAGTACAACGACTAGTTTAATTTACTTCACATGGTAATATACTGTCATGAGCTTAGCGGCATCAGACGAGAAATATTTTAAATGAAGAGAAAAAGTTGTCATTAAATTCCAGGACATCCTCGACAGGTATTCAACAACTGTTGATATCACCGTATGAAGAAAATTAAACAATATGTTTTTACTGGAGAAATAAGATTTCTTTTAGCAACCTGTCTTACTAGCCATTTGGGTTATACTCTAATATACTAGGGATGAGGAAGGTTGAGTCCAGAAGAAGTGCATCCACATTTGCGTTGATAGAGTGAGAAACCATTCAGGAAACCCACCCAGGGTACACCCGACAGGGATCGAACAATTATCTCCCCACCATCAGCAGTCTAGTATATTACGAGAGTAATGTCTAAGACCATGTGATCAACGAAGCGGGTAGGAGCATTATTTGATTTATTTTGCCTAAAAAATGTTTCTTTACAAATCTACACAAACACTGGCCTTTTCTCGCGTTGTCTTCACCCCCACCTTATCTAGGCTGCCTAGATAGCTGAGACATCACCAATCATATGTTGCGCTTAAGTTAAGTATACATATCATATTCTGAAAATTGAAAAATGACACCTGTACACGGAAATCAAACCCAGGATCTTCGGATTAGTACGCCAATGCTCTTACCACTGAGCTATCCAGGATTCGTCTCGTACCCATGGTCATTCTTCACTCATAATTTAAGGCAGAGTCTAAGAATGGCTGCTAAACTGCCAACTACCGAGTCGCTAATGGCTGCGTTGTCTGATGGCTGTGATCTTAGATAATCACATGTTTATAAGAAAAAAAAATTTCGTTTGATCATTAATACATAAATGCTTGGGAAATGAAAGGCAACTGATATTGGAGCGTTGATTGGATTTTTTTTAATCGATTGGCTTAATTTAATAGGGGATCACAACACACATTGCATTGCCATTTGTATTTTCTTCTTTCCCTGTTTGTTCTCCTACTGCCAGTCAGCTATTTCCATTAAGCTTATTCGACAGTAAATATTTTATTAGCTGAATTTTTACTCATGTGTAATTATAAGCTATACATATTTATTCAATGGTTTCCAATCGTTACAGTTCACGAGCTATTAGGCGTCATGTTCTTCATTAGCATTGTTAGGGGGAAGTAAATAATGTATGGGGCTGGAATGTATCATAACTAGACAATCATAGGAGATGTACACAATGAGAGACTATTGGGATCTGAAAATAATTTCTTAAGAATATCAAGACCAAAGAGGAGGGAAAATGAATGATTCCCGGAGAAACAACTAACATGAATGAAAATGAAAAGAAGAGATTTAGATGGTACGGTCACGTGCAGTACAAAGAATGGATAGTATACGTATCCAGGAGATGATCCATATAAATGGGAGACTGAAGTCAGAAGGAGGAGAGTTTGACCATTGACCATCGACCACCTGGTTGAAAAACGTAGTGTGTTTAGTGGAGGGATATAATCTTAAAACGGATGATGAAAGGGATTGGAAATGTGGAGTAGCTACATTCAAAATGTGAATCGAGTCTCCTTATATGTTCTAGCACTACTCTTTTATAACTATGTTTTTTATGTTGCCTTTTTGTGAATGTATAATGTGTGATTTGTATTGTTCAGTTGGAGAGAGAACTCATTATTGAGGAACATATTTTCATAAATAATAACTTTTAATTTAAATAATATAGCAATTATTTATAATACTATAAATATTTCACTGTGTACTCACAATATAAATGTCTATTAGCCTTATACATTAATTAATTTACCTTAACAATGAATGGTACACAAAAAGCATAAAATAACAATTTTGACTCCTTATAACTCGTGAAATGTAAGGATTTGAAATAATCGAATCATGATTTATAGATTATATTATACACTTGTTGGTGACCTGGCGGTGTAGGGGTAAGGTGTCAGACTTCTGTGCTGGCGGCCGGGGTTCAATCCTCGGTCCCGGCACAGATTTATCTGATTACCAAACCCTTCCTTCACCTCTAACAAGACATCTTGTGAATGTGGGGAATGCCATGGTTCGGATTACACGTTAAACTTAGGTCCTCCATTTCATCTCACAATCACCCTACCATTACACATTAGCGTAAGTGCGTATAACCCGAACGGGTAGTAAGACGCGGTGCTAATAATAATAATAATAATATACACTTGTTTCAATCCTGCAATAAAATGTTTATGGTCGAATGACCTTTTAACGCTATAAACTACTCTTGGTTTTTGGAGTTATTGAATATCTTCTCGACTATTCTAGAGCCTTAAGGTCTCTAGGGAGAGGAAATCTCCTCTGAATATTCGTTTCACCGCATGAAGGATCCATTTTCTTGTGTGTCTACTCTTCAATATTCCAGAGGTTCGTCTTTAACACTTTCAAACATTTGGGAAGAGGATGGCTTGTGTGAGCAATAGGGTAGGGGGGGGGGGCACGTCTCTCCCTTTCGTCCCATTACACCTGACATTCTCCCTACGTGACAAGATACCCCCCAGTCTCCCTTGAGAGCGACTTAGGCACGTTACCACAGGGTCGAATGTCCCCTGACTTGTGGAGCACTTCTGTTTCATTCCTACCGTCATTTCTTTTTATTGTTGTGGATGTTTCGAAAGTACTCTTTTGAACAAAAGTCATTTAGCGCGTTACTTTCAAATTAAGTTAACCTAGAACAGTAACCGCTTGGGTAAATAGCTTTACTAGACTAGCGGCTGAGTGGTCAGTTACTCTAGACTCGCCCCTGCTCTTGGTCGCCGCTGACGGATTGAATCTCGGCTGGCTTATCTGGGAGTGGCTTCCGGCTAGTGTATGTATATTTACTGTGGCTTTAATATACTTTCTACAAGATAATACGAGTGCTCTTCATTTAAAATTCACCATTCCCATCCCTGCCCATTGAATTTTGTCTTTAGTAACCCTTGTTTCGAGGGTTCCAGTTAAAAACAAACTATGTCTTGTTTTTATTTAGAGTAGAAATTTAGAGAACTTTTTAGAAAATTCAAACATGTTTATTTACAGCCAACATTGATAACATTTTACCATATTATTTGTATAATTTTATAGATATTGTATTGATTGATATTATCTATCAAAAGTGATTGTTGCAGATATCATGACTTAACGTACAGATACGTGAAAGTACTTCTAGTAACTTTTTTCTGACTGTCAGATATGTGCATTCATAAGAAAATTGGGATGAATAAAGTTTTTTTATGTCAATTTTGTAATTTTGAATCAGAATTGATTGGAGAAAGTGTTAGTTTTTAATTGCAGGCTTTTATTTTAGATCTCGTTTAATCATTTTCTATTTAGTAGGGGATGAATAAAAGTTATTTTCAGTTTAAGAAATTGCTGCCTACCGCCACAAACACATTTGACCTAACTTTTTTGAGGGTAAAATTATTAAAAAAAACACACATTGATATTTAATATTTTTTTCTACCTAAAAGAATCTAGAAGATTGATTTTAAATTCGTTTGCAGTGATCTTAAATAACCGTTTAAAGTAAAATTGTATTTTAATTTTTAGCTTTAAGAACTGCCAAATAATTGGAAATCCTCCTAATGAATGTCCTTGTAATATCTTGTTTCAAGGTGGTGGACAAAAGCTATGTTGAGTCAGGTCGCTAACTTTTCAGTAATGTTGAACCTAATCGCTAGTCCATAAGTTCAGGAAACTGTGCCCTATAAAATACTTTATGAGATTAAAAATTAAACCAGAAAGTTAGTGCGATAGTGGTACGGTCTAGATATTATGTTTAGATAAAATAACACATTAATCTGTTAACTAATTTGAATGACGTTCTATAAGAGAGAGTGGCTTTAAATATAGACTGAATAGTAAAACTATTATATTAGTTAATTACGGTTACAGCCACTTCTAAATATCATATTATTTACATCCGGGATCATTCTTCACTCATATTTTAAGGCAGATTCTGTAATGGATATGTGTAAATCGTCAGCAAAATATGGGTAATCAATTAAGATCACAAGCTATCAGATAACGCAGCCAACATCAACTCTGTAAGGATTTAAGATGCCAATAGTACAATGACAACTGTACAAATGCGCATATCATGATGGATTAAATAGTAAATCTATTAACTTACTGTATATTAGTTAACGACGGTATTAGCCGCATATACATATCGTATTCATATGGATAACTCAGTGGCTAGAGTATTGACATAATAAGCTAGAGGTTCCAGGTTAGGTTCCCATGTTAAGGTGTATTTTTTTTTCAATTTAAAGAATACAATGTTTCCAACTAAGATTTCTTATAGCATAGTGTAATCTCACAGTAATTGCATATTTGAATAATTATAGCCAAGTTATATGTTGAAAATGTATAATATTTTTAGTTTGTTTGTTCCTGCGTCTCCCTACATATCCGGGCTATCCGCACATATACTAATAATAATAATAATAATAATAATAATAATAATAATAATAATAATATTTAGCACCACGTCTTACTACCCGTTCGGGTTATACGCTTTAAGTACTAATTACTCTAATAGATTAGGAATTGGGAAGGTTGAATTAGAGGAAGTGAACCCGCATTTGCGTGGAGGGAGAGTGGAAAACCATTTAGGAAAAACCTGCTCCAGTTCACCCGACAGAGATTCGAACCTCGATCTCCCCGTCCTCAGCAGTAGAGCTCAACACGACAAGCGCGTTAGCCAACTACGCCACCGAGGCAGGTAAGTATGAATAGTTTATTCAAAATCCGGCATCCATTAAAAATAGATATTTGACTGGATTCAAACCAATGTAATGATGGGTAAAAGTTTAAAGGAAAATTCTAAAAATTTGTTTCCCCTCTGTTTTGAGAACTCACACAGAAGTATCATAATAATTAATTCAAGTATTTAGTTTTATATTTATTACTAGTTAAATACCCGTTCTTCGCAAGTGATTTGTTGTAAAAATACGCCCAAGTTTTCGTCTCCTGATTATTTTCAATCAACGAGTTTATATCAATATTATTATTACCGGCTACGATCCGGCTTCCCATTGTCACCCTTTAGTTTTGGGGCTAAAGCGCTGGACGGGTTATAAAGTAGTGTTCTATAGCTGCCATTTTATTTCAAGATGGCCTTCATGTCTAATCTAAATCATAAATTTACATTCAATTTTAAGATGGCCGTCATGCCTAATCCATGTCAAAATCTGTAAACTTTAATCAAATTAGAATCCTATAAGTAAAATCTGAGAAAAAAGTAAGAAAGATGTATTTTGTAGCCACCATTTAGAAACAAAATGGCAGGTGTACATTATAACTACCCAGATGTTTAACAAACGTCTAAGTTATGTTCACGCGAAATTTCAACACAGTTGTTGTAGTGGTATTTGTGTGAAAGAGTAACAAACGGACTTGAAATCATTTGTATAGTTATATTAGTAAAATATCCCACTGTCTTATAAATACCCTCATTAGTCGATACACGAACTAAGGCATCAGTCTCGTCTAGTCTAGTTTGCCAATGTTGACAAGGGCGGGGTTAGAATCCCAGGTGGTAATACTGATCTTTCTCTCTAGATGGTCTCCTAATAGTATTTTCTTTAAACTCTTACCTTTCTCAGCGCTACTTCATTAGTTTATGACCCGCCTCGGTGGCGTAGTTGGCTAACGCGCTTGTCGTGTTGAGCTCTACTGCTGAGGACGGGGAGATCGAGGTTCGAATCTCGGTCGGGTGAACTGGAGCAGGTTTTTCCTAAATGGTTTTCCACTCTCCCTCCACGCAAATGCGGGTTCACTTCCTCTGATTAAACCTTCCCAATTCCTAATCCATTAGTGTAGTTAGTACTTAAATCGTATAACCCGAACGGGTAGTAAGACGCCGTGATAAATATTATTATTATTCATACTTATTTGTATGGTAGCGGCTTTGTATGTTGTAGGGGGTGGGTTGATTGATCTACCCCTCTTGGGAGGATGGCTGTTATTTTAACCCCCTGCCCTCCTTCCTTGGTAATATATAGGCTCCAGAAACAAGAGAGTGTCGAGCGGTACCTATTCATTATTCACGATCACTACCACTATCACTATTCTAATGTACGGTTTATTTAATATCAGTGTGACTGAGTATGCTATAATAATACCACGGCATGTTAGACACCAACCATGAGAGGCCGTAGTCTTTTAAGTAGGGCTGCCTTTGGGGCCCTTGGGAGTACATAATTGAGAAGAGAATAATGGAGAAGGGCCTAATTAAGAAGTGGATAGTGGGAAAGTGCCTCATTGAGAAGTTGATAATGGGGTAGTGGATTATGGGGAATTGTATCAGGGGAAAATGGGTAATGAGGAATTGGGTCATGGGGAAATGGGTCATGGGGAAATGGGTAATGGGGAAATGGATCATGGGGATTTAGATCATGAGAATTGGATTATGAAGATTTGGACCATGAGAATTGGATCACGGGGATTTGGATCATGGGGATTTGGATCAGGGGAAAATGGGTAATGAGGAATTGGGTCATGGGGAATTGGGTCATAGGGAAATGGATCATCGGGAATTGGGTCATGGGGAAATGGATCAAGGGGATTTGTATCATGAGAACTGGACGATGAGGATTTGGATCATGAGAATTGGATCACGGGATTTGGATAATGGGGATTTGGATCATGAGAATTGGATCATGGGGATTTGGATCATGGGACAGTGGATAATGGGCCATTTTATCATAGGAAATTGGATCATGAATAAGTGGAATGGGGAATTAGATCATGGGGCTTTGGATCATGGAAAAGTGGATAATGGGGATTTGTATCATGAGAATTGAATCATGGAGATTTGGATCATGAGGCAGTGGATAATGGGCCATTTGATCATAGGAAATTGGATCATAAATAAGTGGAATGGGGAATTAGATCATGGGGCTTTGGATCATGGAAAAGTGGATAATGGGGATTTGTATCATGAGAATTTAATCATGGGGATTTGTATCATGAGAATTGAATCATGAGGATTTGTATAATGAGAATTGAATCATGAGGATTTGTATAGTGAGAATTGAATCATGAGGATTTGTATAATGAGAATTGGATAATGGGGAAGTGTGTTATGGAGAAGTAGACCATGAGGAACTGTATAATCGAGAAATGGGCCATAAGAAAGTGTGTCATGGAGAAGTTGATTGAAGTTCCAGAGGAGGCACGTTCGCTATTAGGCCAGAGTGTGTCAGACAAGAGCTTTTTGTCGAGCGGTCGTTCATCAATTACCTGTTGTGTGCGGACCACAATCAATCACTAACTACGAGCACAAGTTTAACTAACCATTATTTACGCCATTGTTTCTTTAAGCCCCAACTATAGTTTAAACGTGGAAGTAGAGAGAGTGATTAGTAAGAAATTAATTTTTGTTAACTACGGCTTGGCTTTGCAACATTTTTGTACGAAACGTAATCAATCACTTTTATGAATGAGAATCTCCTGAATACGTCCGGTTTGTTCTTAGAATATTGTAATCTAGCACCATATTTTGATGAAGTAATCGCGAACATTTATTAGAAACACACTTTAAAGTCAAGTTATAATGAAGGGCATAAACAAAATGTGTTATTAAAGAGCTAATAATCAAACGTTTTACATGCAATTTTTTTACTAGTTACATTTATTGCTATTAACGATTTAATTAATTTAATAAAAAATGAAAAAGTTTGAGTTTAAGACTGTCATCAGATGCATTTAGTATAAGGGGGAAAACATTTCATAATTCTAGGGTTTGTAAACTTTATTTTAGTACGATATCACTATTTTTTTTAGATTTAGGTTAGTTGGTTATGTGTGAAACTTTTAATCTGCATCCTCCTGAATTAAATGTTGGATCCGCTAATGGCAGGGATTATAAAACTAGTTTATAGAGAACGTGACCCGCTTCAGTGCCTTAAAGCACATAAGATCACAATAAAATGGATTCCCGGATGACGAGGAAATCTGATCTTGAAATAAGATTAGGTGTAATGAGGGGGGAGGGGGGGTTATTCGTAAAAATGGTTCCTTCCTCCCCCTTCACGCAAATATTGGCACATTTCCTTGAAATTATATTTTCTTTACCTATCCCCTTCCCGCCTCGGTGGCCACATGGTCTAACGCGCTATTCTATCAGTAGGCAAGAATGCCGATGATGGGGAGCTAGAGGATCGAATCTTGGTCGGGTGTACTGAGGGTGGTTTTTACAAAAATGGTTTTCTCCTCTTACTTCACGCAAATGTGGGTACACTTCCTCTAAATATAGCCGTCCTAATCCCTAAAACCATGAACATAATTAATACATAATCATATAATACTGAACGGGTAGTAAAACGTTTGGATCCATGTTGCGAAAAGTCCAGATCGCGAACAGGGCGAAATTCGTCCAAATTGCAAACACACCCAAAAATGTTATGGCCACCTAAATATCTTATGTACAGATTACGAACAAGTTCAAGAGCAACTCGCGGGAATTCATACGTGAGGGCGGTGACACGGGTGTCAGAGGCTACTGGCAGCACTCACCGGCCACCGGGGCCTTTCCCCTAACCTAACATAACCTAACCTAACCTACAAATACTCGTGTATGTAATTTAGTTAAATTAAGACTGATGAGGTTGATAAAACGTATGACTACTGGGCCCCTGTGGGCCATTCTTACAATAGAATTAGGGGCGGGATGGCATAGCAACATAGCGTGTCCAAAATCTGGACTACTCCTCATATATAAAAAATCTCATGTTCGCAATCAAGAATGTTTGAAATCAGGAGGCCATCAGTAAAACGCGGTGCTAAAAAAAACAAAAAATATCTCCTACAAGTGTAAATATGCAAATAGTTTTATTGGGTAGTAAAACTTGGCACACAAAATAAATTGAGGAAGTGAATACAAATAGGTAAGTTATGAATTGAGGATAGAATGATAGGTGATAAATCACATTTGATTTCAACCAAACCCGGTACGCCCGGAGGGGATTCAAACTTCAATCTTTCTATCACTATTCTGATTCTTTTAAGCACCACGTCTTACTACCGTTTAGGTTTTACGCATATGCACTAATAACGTTAATGGGTTATGGATGTGGAGGATTGCATTTAGAGGAATTGTACCCACATTTGTGTTGAGGAAGAAGGGAAAATCCATTTATTAAAAAAAACCTTCAGTACACCTTACCGAAATAATAGCCTGTTCGGGTTATGGGCATATTCAGTCTTACGTTTTATTTATTTATTTGAGGTATTTAACGTGCACTTTCTGAAACAACTGGTTATATCACCACACGATAATTTCTATGAGCGAGAGCGAAATACCAACCAACTTTTTCGGGAAAGGTATTTTCACATACCAGGGTTCTTTTACATGCCACAATCATCATGGGATGGATGGCCTTACTTCCCTTCCGAAGAAAGTTGTGATGCGGATTTTTATCGCTCAAGAACAAAACATCGACCCCAGCTGGGTTTGAACCCACGAACATCGGGTCCTGAAGTGAGCACTTTACCCTAAGACCACCAAGGTCAACGAATATATACTAATTACGCTATTGTGTAGGGAATGCAGGTGTTTAAATTAAGTGGCAATGTACCCACATTTGTATGAAGAAAAAGGGGAAAACCCATTTTTTGAAAATTCCCCCTTAGTACACCCAACTGGAAGTCAAACACCAATACAGCCTTATTCAGCAGTTCGATTTGTTGCGAGAGATACTACTTCAACCATCGAAGCAGGCAATTAAAATGTTGTTGATTAGGCTTGTCTTAAAGTAGTTTTAATAATTAATCAATGATAGTTATTTAGTTAGATTACAACCCGCCTCGGTGGCGTAGTTGGATAGTGCGCTTGTCGTGTTGTGCTCGACTACTGAGGACGGGGAGAACAAGGTTCAAATCTTGGTCGGGTGAACTGTTTTTTTTTCTTTTCCTAAATGGTTTTCCACTCTCCCTCCACGCAAATGCGGGTTCACTTCCTCTAATTCAACCTTCCCAATTCCTAATCCATTAGAGTAATTAGTAATCAAAGCGTATAACCCCAACGGGTAGTAAGACGCGGTGCTAAATATTATTATTATTAGTTTGATTACAAATTAATACTTGGACGGATCCCGTGCTCAAAAGTAATTTATCAACCAACAATCTACAGGCTATAATCACTATTCTGTTTACTACTTGCGTTTATTAATTATTATTAATAATGTTGACCACAGTCTTCACTGTTCCATCATGTGTGGCGTTTCTAAATGTTCCTCTAATTGGTTAATCTGTACTTTTCATGGCGTCTGAACTACTATCTGCGTGAAAATAAAGCCAATATAGACCGTAATCACATGCTTCAACTAATTACTTATGCCAATTAACTTTATGGCCTTGCCAAGTCATGGGCGGAAACCATTAATTAGTCGACATGTTATTTAACAGAGCTTGTGTGGTAGAGGATGGGCAGAGTTTAGCCCGTAAACCAACTTGTGGGTAAGGCCGACTTTACTCGGACTCCCTCATGTGGGAGGCACAGTAGCATTCTCGTAGGAAGAAACATCAACTGAGATATAAATAAAGAGTTACGAGAACTACGTTCATATATTCATACGACAAATGTGGTTGGCAGCTGTCACTTTTGATTTATAGGTACCTATAAAATATTACTAAAACCTGATATTTAATGAAACCCCAATTTCTACCACCAACATTGTTAGAAAGTTACTTAAGTTCGACATTGTATAGTTATAAACCTATTCTTTTAAATTGAAAAAAAATGACATCCAAAAACGGGATTTGAACCTGGGACCTTTTGGATTACTACGCCAACGCCCTAACCACTGAGCCATCCAGGAATCTTCCCATGTCCAGGGTAATTCTTCACTCATATTTTAAGACAGAATCTGTGATGGACGTGCGGAAATCGTCGGCTACAAATGTGTGATTAATTAAGAGTCACGTGCTATCAGATAACGCAGCCACCGTCGACTCGGTAGTTGGCTTCATGCTGCCGATTGTATAATTATAATGTACGGGTCCGCATAATACAATGATGGATTAAATAGCTAGGCTATTATATTTGTTAATTACGGCTATAGCTGGATCTAAATATAATATTCTTTAAAGTTGAAAAATGAAACCTGGAAACGGGAATCGAACCTAGGACCCTTGGCTTAGAAAGCCAATGTTTTAACCACTGAGCTATTCATATGAACATGAAATTTAGATGCAGCTATAACCGTAACTATCAGGTATAATAACTTAGCTATTCAACACATCATTGTATAATTATGTTTTATTTGGTCTAATAATTATAAATTTGATATAACTAACAAGTTATCGAAAGCTTACAATAATACTTTCCTATGGATTACTGTATTATTTTTCTTCACATTCTTAATTAAATGGGTTACGCATGTAAATACAATAAAATGTAATTTTTTTCTCCCGCCATTGAGGCAACACGGGTTTCAAATTTTCAAATAACGGGCTTCTTATGAAAATCATAAAGGAATTAGGAAAGTGGGCATGGACACCCCCTTCCCCCCAATTAGTTTATTATTACTATTATAAAATAAAAAGTAGGCCTACTGTATAAAACAATATGAATATCCCTATATTTTTTGCCAAAAATTTAAAGCCGTCTATTTTAAACACTGATGTTAATGTAAGGTTTTAAATCTTGTGGCAAAGTAATTTGTATTGTTGACAAATGTGGTTTCGTAATCCGAGATATCTCGAAGGTTTGGTTTCATTTCATGGGCGTAAACAACTGTTAAACATACATGTGTGCCGGACACTGCACATATTTCATATGCAAATTCAGCAATTTTGGGAATTGATTTGTATCAAAGAAAGAATACAGATTTGTTACCCTCTCCTCACAGTCAAGACTATTCCAAATTAGAAAATACCACATTCCAAAATGTTCATTCCAAATTATAGATTTTCACGTTCCAAAATGTTGTGTTTCCTTTACCTTTATAAAAAAGAATAGGATCGCATTGCGTTACGGTTTATCATAACGCACGTGAGCCGCACAAAATCCTGGATAGAGCCGCATGCATCACGCGGGCCCCGAGTAGGACACTCCTAGTCGAAGGCGTGAATATCGCTATAGATGGACTTCCGATGACGGGGTGATCGGGGGTCGAATCCTATTTGGGTGTGCTAATGGTGATTTTTACTAAATGGTTTTACACTCTCACTTCATGCAAATGCCGGTGTACTTCCTTCGAATTCAACCTTACACATATTTAAAACATTGGCGTAGTTAGTTTAATGTCCAACCCAGAAAGGTAGGGAAGCTCGTTGACAATAAAAAAAAAGCGATTAATATCAGTTTGAAATGATGGCTGTACAGTTATGTGAGAGAAATTTGAATCTTAGCCTTTTTTTTTTTGATCAAAGCGTCTTACTACCCGTTTGGGTTACATGCTTATGGATGAGTTACTTTAATGGTCCCTGTGTATGTGTGTGTTTGTGCGCGTTCTTCGTCTTGCTTCGTTTCATATGTTCAGGTGTCCGCCACCAACCCCGCCGATTGTCATCGTGGGTTGGCCATTTACAAGCAGAACAATTCCGTCATATTCGTTATATATATATATATTTATGTTTTCCGTCGTTTCTTGTTACCCTCCCACTGTCTTCCGTCTGTCTCTCCTCTTTGTACATTGTACGTGCTGTCCCGGTCTTGGTGACCCGTTATGAGCGATGGGGTGGGTTTTTTGTAAAATTTTCCCACCCCTAACCTGTTGATCGCAAATTTCAGCCCGAAAGGGCGCCATTACCATTCGTGTTGTGATTGTCCTTATCCCCATGTCGTGTCCATTTTCGAGAGCCCCTCGGGGCTGGTGTTAATGTCCATCCCATTGTGATTCCCCATGTTTTTATTCATGTTTTTATATGTAAGTTTACAAAATAGAAAATAATAAATACCTAACAAACAAACTTTAATGGTGTTAGGAACAAAGAAGATTGAAGAAAGTGTAGCCGCATTGGCGTGGAGGGAGTGTGGAAAACTATTTTGAGAAACATATTGGAACCCCTATCTCCCCGTCATCGGAATTCTAGTCTCCTGCGAGAGTGACATTGGAGACCATGTGGCCACCGTAGCGGGTTGTATCTTAATGGTTAACTGCATGTCACTTTACTCTGACTGGAACCGATAATCTTTTCTTTACTATTTGAATTTTATTCAACTTCTTTTCAACTTAAACACGACTTTTACTCTACTTTCTTATATTAGCGCGTTTATAGCCAATAATAAATAATGTTTGTTACTTGTTGGGCAGAACAGTTTCAGTATTACATTTATTGTTTTTTTTTTGTTTTTTTACCCAGCCTAACTTAGCCGGCATAGCGTCAACACTACCGCCCTCCCCATCACACTAACAGACAAAAGACATTCCGGCGCCAATGATAATGTAGTAAAATGGTATTAATGTTGATTACGATGTTTGCTCTAAATATTTCTTCTTACCATGATCCTGTTATAGCTCATAAAAATGCGCCTGCCTTAATGTTGAGAGAGAATAGCAAAGTTAGAGAGAGATACCTTTTTATTTGTAGCATTTTAACCGGCCTGGTCTATACTCATTTTAATAACGCTTATGGGGTAAAACGAGGATGGTACATTTTAGAAAATGTGTACCCACATTCACGTGGAAAGCGAGTGGAAAACTGTTTAGACTGAATCAACCTCTATACGCCCGGCCGGGATTTAAACCTTTATCTCCCCGTCACAGTTACAACCAGATTAAATGAGCATAATATTTGGTGAGCGTGACCCCCGATGTAAGTCTTAATTTATTTTACATAAATGGAAGTAGCCTTCACCGGAGTGCATGGTCTGGATTGAAACCTTTACTTCTCTGTTAATGAAAGTAGCCTCCACCGGAGCACATGGTCTGGATTGAAACCTTTACTTCTCTGTCAATGAAAGTAGCCTCCACTGGAGTACATGGTCTGGATTGAAACCTTTACTTCTCTGTCAATGGAAGTAGCCTCCAATGGAGCACATGGTCTGGATTGAAACCTTTACTTCTCTGTCAATGGAAGTAGCCTCCAATGGAGCACATGGTCTGGATTGAAACCTTTACTTCTCTGTCAATGAAAGTAGCCTCCACTGGAGCACATGGTCTAGATTGAAACCTTTACTTCTCTGTCAATGAAACTAGCCTCCACCGGAGCATATGGTCTGGATTGAAACCTTTACTACTCTGTCAATGAAAGTAGCCTTCACCGGAGCCCATGGTCTGGATTGAAACCTTTACTTCTCTGTCAATGAAAGTAGCCTCCACCGGAGCACATGGTCTGGATTTAAACCTTTACTTCTCTGTCAATGAAAGTAGCCTCCACCGGAGCACATGGTCTGGATTGAAACCTTTACTTCTCTGTCAATGAAAGTAGCCTCCACCGGAGCACATGGTCTGGATTGAAACCTTTACTTCACTTGTGACGGCCACCACTAGGAAGGGTGCATGTGAAAGAACAACCATGGGTTCTCAAGAGAAGATAATATTTTATTACAATTTGGTAAAGTAACAAAGGTAGAGCAGGTACAAAGAATCTCTGAAAACAGGCATCAAGAGCCTATGATCCATGCGGCAAAACATAAGCTCAGTCGTTACAAAAATTTATAATATTTGCATCCCACTCAGGGGAAATAGTTGGGCTGAAAGCCGTGAGATTTAAATTTAAACAGCCCGCCAAAAAGGCGCGAATTATTTAAATAGCCCGCCACAAAGGCGCGGATTATTCAAATAGCCACGATGGCTGATGTTTAGTTAACAATATATAAATATGCAAAAGACGTCTGACACTATGTGACCAAAATAGAGAGCCTACAAATACTTGAAAAACATAGAATAATAGAGGTTAAATGGCTAGAATGAGTTACGCAACCTGCCGTAACACTCATACATCTTATCATAAAAAACCCTACCAGAAATAATGGGATACGAAACAATCTTCGTATCTAGTACGAAAGTATATAATTTCTAATACCCCTAGAAAATGTCAAGGCAACCGCATAGTAACCTAACGTTTAAGATAAGGCGCGCCGCTAGTACCCAAGCAGTACTTAAGTTAACCAGGATTTCTCCCTGCAGACTAACATAATTGATTAGCGGTTTAACCGCCTTAAAACAAATTTAGAGAACCCATCCAGAGAGTTTTAATAACAACAAAAGGTCCAAAAGGTAATTTTGAATACGTGTTCGCTCCCCATAATATAAACCGGAAATGAATTTTGAATAATATTTCCCAAGAATTAGTATTACACCGGCGCCCTCACCTTGTCTAAGCCAGTGGTACAATGAGTGTCGCTTCAACCCACATTAGCCATTTTATAGTAAGAAACAGTCCCAACGTATTCTCAAAAGAGGGGGGAAGGAGGGTAGATACATAGAACAAAAGGAAGGGAGACGACTAGCGCTCTGGAAGCTTAGCGGACAGTCGAGCGGTTTCTCGGAGATAATAGAACATCCTCAGGCCGGAACAGGAAATACCCTTGTTCAAGTTGAGTTTTAGTTTCATATTGGCCGAGCATCGATGACGAGCGAGTTGTTGACTAGGGTCTCGCTTCAGTCTAACTTGTTAAAGCTGCGGGAGTGGACGTCTTGATGATGTGTGTGTCAGCGTCCCATCTGACGGAGCGGAGATATGCCAAACTTGGTGAGTGATGAAGCTCCATATTACAGGGTTGTTGGTATTAGATGTTGTTGGCGTTTGTAACATCGTTACAACCTTTACTTCACTGTCAATGAGAGTCAAGGACTTAAAGCTTGATTCACAGTTTCGCCGATAATTGAAAGCAGAATCTGCCTCAGTGGTGCATCAATTCACACGCTGTATGTTGACCCATAATGCATTGCATCACTAACTTAAAACAGTTGACTATCAACATATTTTATTTTCTAGTGTATAAACACATCTATTCTAGATCATTGTCCCCAAGGATGTTTTATAATTATAGCGCTGTGTCCTGGTACAGTCCACTACATCAATATACACGCTTTACATTGACAGGATATTTCAACTATGTTCACAACGGCCAATGAAACTGTCAGATGTTTGTTTGCTTATGGCTGTAGAACGCATGCGTTGTCAAATGCACATACGCAATGATTTGAGATGTTTGATTCTGAGATTTGATTGGTTCTTGCGTGCCGAAGATCTCAGACAGAGCGGACGAATTAAAGACGAGTTGAACTTTATCAGAACAACTCGCGCCGATGAGGTGAACACCTTTGGATTGATTTGGAGCTAGTCACGTGGTCCTGCGATTGTTTTTCAGCGAACGTGTTAATCCACAGTAATAATTTAGGGCACTCGGCTAAGAATTGATACATTTAACACTCATTCAGGCCTATCGATATTATTTTTATTACAATAATTAATGCCATAGCTATAATAATAATAATATTTAGCACCGCGTCTTATTACCCGTTCGGGTTATACGCTTTAAGTACTAATTACGCTATTGGATTGAGAATTGGGAAGATTGAATTAGAGGAAGTGAACCCGCATTTGCGTGGAGTGAGAGTGGAAAATCATTTAGGAAAAACCACCCCCAGTTCGCCCAACCGAGATTCGAACCTCGATCTCCCCGTTCTCGGTAGTCGAGCTCAACACGACAAGCGCGTTAGCCAACTACGCCACAGAGGCGGGTGTCATAACTATACATAACATTAAATAAATACATATCTCATCTTAGAAATCCAGTCTCTGGTCTCCCAAAATGACCCCTCAGTGTCCTTAGACATTTCGTTAGTCTTCTTAACTATAAAAGCGAGATGATTTTTTTAAATAATAATCTTCTTTAAATAATTCCAGCTATTTAAAATGGAACGAATGCAATCTGGATAGCCAAAGTTTATTTTCTCTTAAGTATGTAAATACCAGCCAATTACCAAATGAGCAACAATAAATACAATAATATAAATTTCTCTTCACTTCTGACAGTCACGTATTTACTGCAGAGCTTGGTGGTTCGATCTGTCACTAAATTTGGGTCTCTTTTGAACAGATATATTAATACTGTAATACTTTGATCAAAGATTTTAAGAATACATAATAATAATACAATAGTACCCAATACGAAGTACGGCAAATTTTTACAATGGCTAGCAAGCAAAATAATTTGACCTTTTGAAAGTAGCTCTCATATACATCGAGTTTGGCATAATATAAGACATAGTTACCCTAATGCATTTTTGTTTAGTCAGATTTATAATATATTATCTAACTTGTTATGCGATTAGACTTCTCTAATCTTTAAAAAAAAAATCTATGGGGCACAAATTCTACAGTTCGCAGGGGATCGTCTTTAGCCGGGATTCAACCCCGACTTAGACCTTCACGTAGATGAGGGATCAACGCTTTACCGTTATATTTGGGCCCCAACAGAACAGTTTCTTTCGTGTTGATGTCAACTTAGATTCGTTGGAGGTTAAACTTTGCTGTTTCTCTTTGCCATCGCTAAAAGGTGTTTGTTTATTGGATTACTCTCAATTCCTTGTGAATGTGATAATGGCTGGACAGTGGTGGGGGTGATGACACCAACAACATTAACAACAATGTGTGTGTGAGAGAGAGAGGATAGAGGTGGGCTGCATTGTTGACCGGTGCACACGGACACACACGGGGGCAGAGAAACATAAGGGCGGCGCCTATTGATCTCGTGGCTGCGTCGAGTATATTTTAATGTGTCCCTTACGTCCCAAAGCACGCATGCGCCGCGCCCTTCCACCCGGTCTTGCCAAGTGTGCCGGCGGACACTAGGCTCAGTGTTGCCACACGAATGGGAACTGTTTTATTCATCTTCAAGTTCGTGTCAACCGCTTTGGGGGGTCAAATGGTCTGAGGCGTCACTTTAGCAATAAACTGGACTGTTGATGACAGGGATATGAGGGCTCAAATCCCGGTCGGATGTGCCGAGGGTGGATTTTACTTAATTGGTTTTCACTCTCCGTCCACTCAAATTTGGGTGCACTTCCTCTAAATATAGCCCTACTTATAGTACTAGTACTAGTACTTATGCATATAACCCGAATGGTTGGTAAGACGCGATCATAGGAAAACAAAAGATTACGTGCCATATTAATTTTTCCCCACCGCGTCTTAGTAGGCCTACCCATTAGACTTATACTAATTACGCTATCGGAAATTGAATGATGGCAGTACATATTATTATTATTATTATTATTATTAGCACCGCGTCTTACTACCCGTTCGGGTTATACGCACTTACGCTAATGTGTAATGGTTGGATGATTGTGAGATGAAATGGAGGACCTAAAGCTTAACGTGGAATCCGAACCACGGTGGAGGCCTGGCATTCATCACATTCACAAGTTGTGATTAATACACGTCTTGTCAATGGAGGTACAATTCAAGATGAAAGGTACCTGCATTTGTTTTGAGGGAGAGTAGATAACTATATAGGTAAAAACACTCATAGTACATTCGACCGGGATTCAAACTTTGATCTCCCCGTCACCGGCAATCCATTCCAACACGAGAGTGACGAGGTAGACCATGCGACCACCGATACGGGTTGACTTGTTTTATTAATTTTTAACTTAGTTTCATGTATTTTGTAAGCATTAGATAGCTTGTGAATCATTTGTAAATAACAATGTCCACGTCAAGTATAAAGAGTAGAATAATATTTTGTGTAGATATGCCATTGATTGTCCTTCCTTGGCCTACCATATATATTAAAAAATGACAGCTCTGAAGATGTAGTTAACCAACTAACGAGTCATAAATTTGCATTCAACATTAAAGTATATTCAATTTTCTTTGAGTTTATCAATAGTTATTATATAAAGGATGATTTCTCACCTGGGAAGAATGTATGTTAAGTATTAAGTGTTTAAGTCAATGTTTGAGAAGTTTGTGGTTGGCCTTGGCGTGACAAAATAAGCAAATATCCGTGCTGATTAATAATAATTATATATACATATTATTTAAATATATAATAATTATTTTTCAGCATGTACAGGCACATTGTTTTTAAAATATTCTCTGTGAAGGACAATACATGAAACTAATCACCGATATTACTGTACCATATAACTACTATCCACTCCCCAACATTATACACAGTTCCACACACAGTCCACATCCCATAGGAAAGGCCTTTTTGCGTCTAGCATTGATAGCATTTTACGAAATTATCAGTGTTGTTTTATAGATCTTAATAATATTTATCTAAAGTGAAAACTGCAGCTCACATGGGCTAAAGTATGAAAACATGAGAGAGAGTATATTAACGTTTCTAAATATCAGATTATATCCTTCCTATAAAAATTGGACTGTATATCTTAATATACTATATTATTAATGTGAACGTAAGCTAATGCTGTACATGAATAGCAAAGCTTGTAAAATGGAAATCATCTTTACGTTACGGTTATGAGTAAAGAACCCTGATCCCTGAACGAATTCTGAATATTTCAGTGATAGAGTACGCCAAGCAAAGGATTCCGGATTCTATTCCTGTTTCAAGGAGTTGTTTTTGAATTTACATTTGAATTTACATGTATAGCCTACTATGTTACTAAAATATTGATAATGTATTAATAATGGGTTAAGAGTTTTAATTATCATTACATTGCTACATCTCCCTCTTTATTCTTCAGGCTTCATCGCCAATAACTATAACTATATACAGCAGGAAGAACCTCATACATCAACGATGTCGTAACATTTACGATGTTTCTAAATAATAAGGCGTTCGGTGACCTGGCGGTTTAGAGGTAAGGTGTCGGACTTCTGTGCTGGGGGCCCGGGGTTCAATCCTTGGTCCCGGCACAGATTCGTCTGATTTCCAAACCCTTCCTTCACCTCTGACAAGAAATCTTGTGAATGTGGGGAATGCCAGGCCTCCACCGTGGTTCGGATCCCACGTTAAATTGTAGGTCCTCCATTTCATCTCACAATCACCCTACCATTACACATTAGCGTAAGTGCGTGTAACCTGAACGGGTAGTAAGACGCGGTGCTAATAATAATAATAATAATAATAATAATAATAATAATAAGGTGGTTATAAATAAACAAGAACAAGCGGCTCGTCTTTCAGAGCGATGTGAAGTCGGTCCTTNATAAGGTGGTTATAAATAAACAAGAACAAGCGGCTCGTCTTTCAGAGCGATGTGAAGTCGGTCCTTGTCCACGTATGTGAACTATGAAAAAACAACCAAACGACGCCTGACCAAGAGAATGCAGACGTTCATTAACAGATACATTTTGTGCCTATGTTGGCCAAACGTATTGTGAGATGAGGAGCCGTTGAGAAAGCCCAACTGGAAGCCCATCCAACTGGTGATGAGACGGTGCAAATGACCACTCTCCGGACTGACCATAATAACTTCTCAAGATGGGTTCTGGGCTGGAAACCACGTGGACGCTGACGTTGGGGCAGGTCAAGGCTGACTTTGGGGCAGGTCAAGGCTGACTTTGGGGAGTGCCGTCAATGGAATAAGTTAGAACACTCAGAAAGTCATAAGACGAACCCAAAAGTGCGGCAGAGAATAGACTTGAATAGAGAAGCTTTGCCACGAGCCTATGCTCCACATAAAATGAGTTTCCTCCCCGTTTATTTGAGGTATTTAACGTGCAATTTTAAGCCTATTGATTATATCAGTACACGACTTACAAACTAACTTAAATCAAGAACAGATGCAACATCCAGCTTCCGATAGTTAATTCATCACCGTGAAAGGGGAAATCCATATTTCACGAACGATGCATTTTTCGGCCATACCGGGAATCAAACCCGGCTTTGTAGACAGACACGGTACAGACCGTAAGAAGTTAAAGGGATTTACACTACATATAAAAAAATGCAGAAAAACTAAACATTGAATTCACTATATTCTATATTTTTTAATACGTGCACTACGTCTTATTTATTATTCCTTTGGGCTATCCGCATATTCACGTTAATAGAGTTAGCGATGAGGAAGGTAAATTGGAACAAAATGTACCTATGTTTGCGTGAAGGGAGAGAAAACCACCTTAGTACACTCGTCTTGGATTTAAGCCTCGACATACTTTGTCACCGGCAAACCAACTATACGATTTCGAAACCTTAACCCCACTAAATGGTCTCTATACATTTAATGATTCGCTTTGGATATGGGATGATAGGTTTCACTCGGTTGGCTCTATATTTTTATATAAGTGGACATTAGAAGTTAAAATAAAATAGTTCATTTACTTTATTTTAAGTTTGACTCGTGGACACATGAGCGACCCTGTTGGAAAATATAGTCTGTTGACTTAGGATGTCCAACCTGATAATACAATCCCAAGTGTTATTAGCTTCAATGTAGTTGGCATTTTTAAATAGCTCTACTAAAAATAAACCACCAAGTATAATAAATCTATATTTAAAACAATACAAGTTGAAGGGAAAATAGTGGGGATATTCTTAGAACGTATAGTATGATTGAGGTAGGAAGAAACTTTAAGAATGAACAAACAATTTTGTTTGCAGTAAACATTAATAACATTATGCTATATTATTTAGTATTATTTATAGGTAATTATATTATCTATAAATATTACTTGAAGCGTAGCTATATAAACTCGTTTTTAAACACTATTTTAACTATCATAAACTTTTGATTTCTTTCAAAATTGTAGTCTAGTGTTGCGGCGGCAAGGTTGGTACGCTGCCATCTAGTGAGAATCACCAACACCGTTTGAAGAGTGTGCCCGTGGCAAAGTTGGAACAGTTGACCGGTGTTTCGCGGATACAATGGTTCGTTTCCCGTCAGTAGTGCGAGATATACGCGCTTCCTATCCCTCGGGGACGATATCCACGTTCGTTATCCGGTGAGTCAAGTTTGTATATTTTATTTGCGACCGGATAAGTTTAAATAGGAACTATGTAAAATGGTATAGGCCTACAAAAATATGTCTTTTTAGTTTTAAATCATAATCTATAATATAGTGTTAGATCAAATTTGTATTATTTATTTTAGCACCACGTCTTACTACATGTTCAGGTTATACGCTTATATACTAATTCCATTAATGGGTTAGGGGTTAGGAAGGTTTAATTTAGAGGAAGTGGACCCACAATTGCGTTGAGGGAGGGTGGAAAACCACCCTCAGTGCACCCGGCCGAGATCGAAACCCGGTCTCCCCGTCTTCGGCAGTCTTGTCTAACACTAGATTAGCGCGTTAGACCACGTGACCACTGAAAAAGGTCAAATTTGCACTGATTAGGAACATTCGCGTGACATTTGTGGTCACGCGGACTAATTGTAAAGCCTATCTAGTCTGGTTTATTGGATGAGGGGTGGCTGGAATTTGTATACACGCCGGGTGTTGTGATAATTATATTTCTGCTCTCTCACTATCTTAACGCAAATGTGGGCACGTTCTTTCTAAATTCTACCGTATCCCTATACAGTTAGCTTAGTCACTGTGTGTAGCCCACACAGGTAGTAGAACATTATAGGGGGGGGATTTAATAGGATGTTGGTAAAAAGAACAGTCTGGAAGACATTTGCTCCCGCCATAATCCTACTATACGGGGTGTACCATAACATGTGAGACCCACTTCAGCGATTGACAGGAAACAAAAGAAAATGATGAAAAAAGTTAAGATAAACATGTGTCCCGTTTGACCACATGACCTTGTTTCCAATATACAGCCATGTTTGTAGGCCTACTCCAGTAATGAGGAGTTGCTTAGTACCACAGGACGCGAGCGCTCAAAATGGTCATCTTAGCCCTGATTGCAAGCCTACATTCGTAGTTTTGTATTATTATTATTATTAGCGCCGCGTCTTACTACCCGTTCGGGTTATACGCACTTACGCTAATGTATAATGGTAGGGTGATTGTGAGATGAAATGAAGGACCTACA
>CABFVX010007386.1:0-31183 GCA_902151425.1 Timema shepardi
AATAACACAAATAATATAAGAAAATATTATCAATGTTGGCCGCAAAAAAATATGTTTTGATTTTCTCTACTGTTCTTCCAACCAAACTCAGGGTATATCTCATAATACCCCCTTTACTCCAAATCTTGACCTTACATCTTCATTCCTAATAATGTATCTTCTAGTGACAGCTAGCATACTTCTCAAAAATGTCATTCCCGTGGCCTCCTTGTTTCTCTTTAATTCAAAGTCCATGTCTCCATTGTGTACATTAGCCTACTATGGGTATGAAGTATGCTCTATTAATACAGCACTTCCTTGCACTTTAGGGGCACTTCTCCTTTCCATGGTAGGTCTCTTACACACATGTAGAAAACCTCTCTCTGCTGCCCTCTTTTGCCTCAATTAAACTACCAAGATACTTTCACGCTCTTTGCTTCTTTCAAATCTACTCCATTCAGTTCTATCACCTTTCTTGGCACTGTTCTCTGCCCTGTCATCACCATCATATCACTTTTCACCATACTAAATTTTATTCTACACTATTTCACCTCCTCATTCCATTCCTGCAGCTGTCCCTGTACTTCCTCTTCTTTTTCCCCCCATACCATCAAGTCATCAGCAAACATCATTGCTTTCGTTTTCTCCTCACCTATTTTCCCTCCCTACTTGACTCCATTTTTTAATTGGAACCAATCTGTCCGCCCACTCTCTGTCTTTACACAACTCACATTATTATCATACATATTTCTTACTCTCCTGGCCACTCCTCTTTCTATTCCAGCCTCCTCCATTGCTTTCCATATTTTCTTTATATCCACACTATCATAAGCTTTTTACACATTCATAAATGCCATTACCAGTTCCTTTGCACCTCATATTTCTTTTCCATCAACAGTCTAATTCCAAATATTAAATCTTTCGTCGACCTCTTCTTTCTGAACTGATGTTGCTCCTCTATACATCTTCTCTTAACTCTTTTTCTCATTCTCCTTTCCAGAATCTTTTCGTACATTTTCACGCATTGACACATCAGTGTTATGCGCCTCTAATTAATAGGTTTATGTGGATCATCATTATATGATTTATGCCGGGATCACAATCAACTTAACGTTCATTTAATGTTCACGTAATGTAACCTAAGTCCATGTGTACACAGGTAACAAACTGTCTAAAAACTTTTTTGTCACTACCTTTCTGGCTAGCAACTGCAAAGCAACAGATGAATGATGAAACAGCCGCGTCATTGGTGTGTGTGTTCACAGGGAATATATTTGTTGCCAGGAAAAACAAAATTCCATAAAATTATATTACATCCAAAATGGGCTGGTCCAAGCACAATCTGGTGAGCAATGACAGAATTGTTGCCGGTGTACATGCTCCATTTGTTTGCACTAGGCGCATCCAAGCCGTAAGACAAATAAGTCGTTGCAATGTTGTGACGCTCCACAACTCTTTTCATCTGCTGAAACACAGTTTTGTCGTGTCGTTGCCTGTGTACACACTTACATTCAAACTTATTGAACACATTGTAACAACAAAAAAGCGCTTAAACATTTTGCTGACTGTGTACACATAGCCTAGCCTAAAGGTTCTCCTCATGCTTTTAACATTCACTAAACTTAAAAAGTTGTCTAGGAGAGACCTTTAACATTACCGGTATATGAACGTTAGGTAAAGAGACCACATGTTCTAGCTAGCCAATCATGTTGCGAGCAATGTCATCAGGGTTATTTAGTACCAGTACTTCATTTGTTTGCTTATGGTATGCAGACAACACCTTTGGTATAGTTTTTCTGGGTCTCACGAACTCTAAAATGTTATAGTGTCCTATTACTCTTTATTTAGTGTATTCAATAAAGCTTCTACAGTGAAATCTCTTAATAGCAGACACCTGGGATCAAAAAAAAATGTTCATTATGAGAGGTGTCCAATATTTGGAAAAAGATTCTTTTTAAAATCATACTTCTCGAACCTATATACTGTAAATATTAATTACAACAATCTAATTATTGCACTATACAGTATTATATGAATGATAATATTGACTAATGAATACATATTGTAAGTAGCTCACTGTACAGATTGCATAGTATATAGAATAATACACAAATTAATTAAATGTGAACAATAAACCTTCTGCAAGCACAGACAATTGCTGGAACAGCCTCCCGCTGATGGCTCGTTAGACTATGAAGTACCATAGTTAATACTATGTAGGCTATTTTTAGAAACTATTCAGTAAAGAGGAAACACTTAAGGCAAGAAAGACAATGGCATTCCTTCGGTCATTCTTTCAGTCAAATACTGAATATGTACTAGTGTTTTCAATTTTTATTTGTTCTTTATAGAGATTTTTTGCATGAATATGTGTCTCTAGAAGTGTCCGTTTCCATTATCTGGAAGTTGTTTCACTCTTTGCCCATGTTATTTTGTCCAGAAAATATAAACTGTCCATTATAAAGAAAAATCTGATATTTAGTAGGTGCTGTGAACAAAGAAAATTGTTTAAAAGCAAGCCTCTTAGGATTCAGGATGGTGGCTTGTTTCCAAGATGGCGGGTGTGTCTGACAATGCATTGAATGTTCTTTGTCATCTAGGAAATGAATGAAAAGGACATAAAAAAAAAAACCTCCAAAGATTGCTTACTTTGATGTAAGGAATAGTGAAGTATCTTTCAAGTTATAAGAATGGAAAAAGCATTTTGCATTCTACTAAAAATGTTATAAATACTATTGTCTAATAAAAGCTAAAGAATTGAACCAATTTTATGTCACTATAGAAGTGGTTCCCCGCCGAATTATCTTTCGATTAATGTAAATATTGTGTAGGGGTTTTAGTATAAGGAATTACTTAGCTCCGATAAACAGGCTCATGTATCAAGTGGTTGAACCTGGTGATCTGCCAGTAAAGCCTCTGTAGATCGAAAGATATATATTTGGAACATTGTAAAAGGCAAGTATTATTATGTTTTCAAAGCCGTAATAAAACTCTAATAAACGTTTGTAGTTATCACTATTGGTGTTTAACATGATAGGCCTAAAACATTTTTTTACTATCTATATAATTTGAAAGTCCTCTTTGTGACACTAAATAATTCTGGTTTGTTCTGGAAGTTGCTATGATAGTCTATATTATGAAATATTTCTAGACAATAAATCTGGAAATAATATTGTAACTTTATTTATCTGTTTCAATAACATGTATCAATATACTCAAGAATAAAAATAACACAAAACGTGGCAAAAATCAAACCAGAGACATTTGAGCATATTTATTTGTCAGTTATTCACCACATAACAATTATTGATGATGCATTGATACGTTATTAGAGCTGTTTACAAAAAACATAAGTGTATAACCTAAAAGGGTAGTAAGACGCGGTGATTATTATTATTACAAAAAACAGAAAGAAATAAGGAATAAATGTAATGTGACTTAGTTTGCGCAAGTGCATTGCCGCATGTTTTCACATCCTTAGTTTATGTTATGCAGTTAAAAATGTGTGGCTATCCTGAAACTCACTTGAAAGTGCTCATGCGTTTCATTATTACATGTTAGTGATAAAGATTATGTAAGTGTAATGTAACAAGATTAGTGCCTGACTGCGGACCTATACCTGCAACTTTTATTGTCCTCCCTCTTCTCTCACTCCATCCTTGTTTAACAGATAGCTGGGCGAACCTGACTGTCAATGGGCTTATAGTGGGGTGGGGGAGAGCGTTCTTGGAAGAGAAGTTGCGCGTATAGAAGAGTTTGGGCTCAATTTCTTTGAACCCAGTAGTTTATTCTGGAAATTGAACTTTCTAGACTTTGACTGTTACACTATATAAAGTCCGTTCACCGTAGGAATTGTTTTCTGAAAGATCTTTTTCCCTACCAGAAATCTATTGTATACTAAGATATTGGAAGGAAAAAAGACCTTTCAGAGAGTAATTCCTACCGTGAATGGAGTATATCTATATATACACACGGTTGGTGATAGACAGAGGATCCTCAGTCCAAGTTGAGGTTAGCTGAGTGAGTGGACCGGTGCTTCCGGGCTGGTGTGCCCGGGAGTGGACAGCGTGATCAACGAATGGGTTGACGTACCTAGGAGAGGATAAGCGAATCCAGAATTTGTGTAGCACAGGTCAGCAAAGTGTGTCTTGCGTGGGGACAAGTGGTGACTTAGGTGAACTACACAGGTGACGTAAACGTTGTGAACTAGGCCTATGTTAATAATGAACATTTTTGTGATTCCTGCTTTAAATACTTGAATAGTTATGTGTATTGTAGTTATTAATTTGGTAGACTTAATTATTACTACTCATTTTATGTTATTCATTGGCTTGTTTAGTTGTAGTTAATTTAGCTTTATAGTTAATTCAATATATGTTTTTGTGTAGTGTTTCTAATAATCAAAATCTTGAATATTCCTTGTGCATTTTCATTCTTGTTTAATCAGCAGCGTACTTCAATATCCTTAAAAGAACTCGTGGTCCACACGGCGACGTTTAAACAGCCCACAGACTGTCAGGTTGTGTGCGAGCCCCCAACCTCTCCCTCCCATTACAGTACTTAAGGATGATTGTTTCTCGTGAAAAATAATAAGAATAAAACACAACCTTGAGCAAGAATGGCTTGAAAGAAAGTTGTTTTTCTTATTTGGCCACATTCATTACTGTTGTTGGCTTTCTATACATATTGAGGATTTGGAAGCTTTGCCAGAAAAAGCTCCAGCAATTGAAGATCAATTTTCGGCAGGAAATGTTGTTAGAAAGACAAACTTTCCCTTTTTCTCATATCTTGCCATTGATCAGGCACACGAGCAGCACATTACCGCATTAAAAGGTGATGGCAATACTGTTGGACTTTTCCAGGACCCAGCTGCCATGCTAAGATGGGCAGTCACTGGCCCAGATATTTCCAGACTTCTGAATGAGTTCAATGGTATTTCACCAGGCAGCACTGAATCTCTCCATCATGAATCACATGAATCTTTTCAAAAGCAGTTTATAGAAATTGTACACCAACCTCAACATCCTATCATGGAATTAGGAAACCCCTTGAACAAACAGTCCTGCAACCTTATAGTAATTAATAGATGCATTGTGGCCGAAGCTAAATGTGTGGAGGCTCTGGGATCTGCAGTCACATGGTGTGAAGCAGTACAAGTTATTTGTTTATGAAAGGTTGGCTAAAGGATCGTCCGTTAGTGTAGTGTGTGATCAAATGAATAAAAACAAGACACTAGTATTTACAGAGTTGGAGAGTTATTATTATAATTGTAAGGGATTGCATATTTAAGAATCAAATAGCCAAAAATATTATTTATGCTTTTTAGTGAGGATAGCTAAATCTATATATCATATCTAGTATAGAATATGATATCTAGATGGAGTAATCCTCACTAAAAAGCATAAATAACAGCTTTGGCTATTTAATTTTTAAATATGCAATCCCTTACAATTATAATAATTGTATGTAGCAGCAATAAGCCAACTACCGGGTCGAAGGTGGTTGCGTTATCTGATAGCTCGTGATCTTAATAAAATCACACATTTGTAGCTGATGTTTTCCGCACATTGATCATAGATCTGCCTTAAAATGTGACTGAAGAATGACCCTGGGCACAAGGCGATTCCTGGATAGCTCAGTGGATAGAGAGAGCATTGATGTACTAAGCCAAAGGTCCTGGGTTCAATTTTCAGAATATGATATCTAGATGGAGTAATCCTCACTAAAAAACAAAAATAATAGCTTTGGTTATTTAATTCTTAAATATAGTATTACTAAGAAAATAATAATAGGTTGAAATTAGTGACTTTCAGCCAATTACAAATTTGTATTGTTAAGTTATACAGGCTCTATTTTAATATGATACCTATCTATGAGGTAATGAAGTAAATAAGTTGAACCAACTGAGTTTTACAAGACAAAGGAGTAAAGGAACATTTTTAATCTTTCATTTAGTTTTAACACAAAAGTGATGTATTTTGAAGATAAACTAATTCTTACTCTCACCGGCTGAATGGTCTAAGTTTTAAGGTGTTAAACTTGTCTTTTATTTGATTGTTGTTGATAAGAAAGTCAAGGTTTTAATCATGCCTAAATGCACTTGAGATGGTTTTACACGTGTGATTTTCCCATCCTTTCTTCACGCTACAGTATGTGCATTTATTCTTAGCTACCCTCCTCATTCTTTCTACTTGTATTAACTATTAAGTCATGAATAACTCTTGTGTTTAACATAAGTCGCTAGGACTACAAGGAACATAGCACTAAGCTATCAGCACTTAGATGCTTTTTTCCATCAAGAAATGCAATTTAACTATAGATACATATTTATCTCTAATTTTAAGTTATTTAATTTAAAGAACTTGATTTATTTTATAATTTCAGACTAGTGACTATATGGCTCACAACACACACACCCCGCCTAAAATATGCTCTCAAAACTGTGATCAGAGAAGTTACCTTCGTTTCTGCAACACCACTGAGCGCTCAGTGAAAGTTTTTTGGGTGAATTACGAAGGAAAATATGTACTGTACAGAGTGCTTCCTCCGTGCACACATTTCGACACAGATTCGTTTGTCACCCATCCATGGGTGTTTATTGATGCCGTCACGCAGGAAAGACTTGTTGTGAACCAGGAAGAAGTATTTTATCCACAGCCGATGATAGCGCGGAGTGATAACAGAACTTATAGAAATTGTATCTTCATCACATTGCCCCTCTACTCTCTCAAAGAAATAGCTCTGCAAGTCATCAGGAATAACATTGTTCGTCGTGAAGGTGTTTATAGACTTGTTCGCATTGAAGATGTTTATAGACTTGAGATCCCAGTTGTGTTGCAGAAAGAACTAATTGCTGCTATCCATAGAAGTACAGCAGTGTTAGCTACTACAGAAATATGAAAGTTTTCAAGCAAAAAAAAAAACTTTGTGAAAGAACCCATTTTAAAGGTTTTGGCATAAATTATAAAAGGTAGGCTAATGTCATTAACTATACCCTTATTTTAAGTTTACTTAGTAAGATAACCATTCATGCTTTAATATTCAGAAAATGCTAAGTAGCCTTTGAATAAGCAACCTAACTAGATTCTTGATGATGAGCTCTGGGTTTGAATCTGGTAAAGTTAACTGAAGGTGTTTTTCCTAAATGGTTTTCCAATTTCTCTCTACACAAATGTGAGTAATTTCTACCTTCTTCATCTCTACCAAATTACCGTGATAGCCTAAATGTGGCCCACAAAAAAAAAGTAAGCAACCTAACCCAAAACTTATGACAAATTCAAACTTAAGTTCCTTTGTTAGTTCATAGAGAAATAACTTTTTAAACTGTAGAAAATTTATTAAGGAACCAAGTTATTTTTTAAAAATTTCAAGAATATTTTGGGAATATTCTGATAAATCATTGAGGTAAGATGCAAACAAATTGGGTATATGTCTTGTATTATGCAGGCTAGTTTGATCCAAATTGACTACATGCTTGGAAAACTAAGTTAAAAGTTGGGGTATATTGCCATTAATTCATTGGATTTATATAGAAACTGAAGAATGGAATAGTAAATATTAGTGTTGTGCTAAAGGCATAACACATACAGTCCAATTTTCATAGGGAAGGCTTTATCGGAGAGCTAGTTATAAGATAAATGACTATACATCTTATATATTATTTGAAACGGATTTTTTTTGAAGCCGTTAGTCTTGAATGGGGTCAAACATAGAGGAGCTGCATGAATAAAGAAGCAGAAGAATTCTGGTATAGAAAACGGAGATTAATGACCAGAGGGTTCGTTGTGTTCACCACATGACACCCTCTATCCACAAATGTTGGCACTACTATCGCTAATGTTGGCGGTCATTTGGTCGATATAGCTTGACTGTGGATTGACGCCATGGAGAAAAACTCATTTTAATATTTTCATCTGCCACAACTCAAAAGAATATTCAAAATCGGTTTATATCATTTTCAAATTAATAACTTAAAACACTTTTTTCTATTTTTATTTCCAATTGAAAAACCTACAAATTGAATTATCTAATGCTAGTTTGATGCAGCCAGGCTAGCTAATCTCATAAAGATAAGGAAATTGTGAATATGATTTTAGTTGATTAGTTTTTAAAATATGTAAAATAAAATTTGTCTCCTAGTTATGTTTATTTACAAAAGTAATATTTTAGATTTGACTAATGGGCTATTAAAATATTGGTATGACACTATTATCAATTTCAATTCAAATATTTTAATCTTATTGTGCTACTACTTTATTGAAGTCCTTAATTTGTATGCACACTAAAAATAAATTATTTTACATAGCTACAATATATATTTCTATATACCTTACCCCGATAACCATCCTAATCTGTGCTGATGTATTATATAGAGAGAAAAATAAATTCTGCTCTGAATATTAATTTCACCCCACATCAAATTATTTAAACAATTAACTATTGATCAAACTAAAAATAACTTACAATAAACACTTTATCTATCAGACTACTTTTAACTTAATATTTGATGGCAGAGTGTGAACAGGTTTGAAATTAGTATGTAAACTGGTCAGCCAACCACCACATAAATTGGGTAAACACTTTTATGTGATTTATTCATATTTAACTTAAGACTGGTTGTGCATTGTGTAGTAGTAGTAGTTCTAATTTGTTTCTACTTCCTCGACCCCCTCTTAAGCCATGTGGCTGTCACTTGGAGCTAAATAAAATATTTTCCTAAGTTTTTGACATAGAGTAAAATTATAAAACCCTACACAATGTGACAATCATTCTTCATTTATGCTTTCTAACAAGGCTCATTAACACTTTTATAAATTATCTTAGAAAATAAATACATCCTAGCTTAAATAATCCTGAGAGAAAAGGAAAAATAGATTTCAAAGTAAAATTAAAGTAAGAAGTGCATAAAATGCAAAAAAAGAATTATGAAAGTTTAGAACCTTTAAAACCCTAAATGTATATACCAACTCCGTTTTTGAGAAAAACATGATTAGTACAGCATACATGCAAAAAAAAGATAGTCGCCAAGATATTTTTAAAAATATCACATTTTCTAAAGTTCTTACTCGCAAAATCTGTTTTGATCTAATATTCAAAGAGCAAAAGCCCAACACAAGAGGACTCATGATTTATGGTCTGATTTTCATGGGAAGCACATTATTTTAAAACTAGAAATTCCTTTTGCCACAAAGGCGTAAATAAAAATATTACATTTATAAATTTTACATTAATTCATAAAGAAGTATTATTAGAACCTTTTGATAACTTTTTAGTTAATAAATCAAATAAAACACATTCATACAATGTCAAATTTTAATGACTTTCAAGGTGACCTGGCTGTCTAGGGGTTAGGTGTCCGACTATGCTGGCGGCCGGGGTTCAATCCTCGGTTGCGGCAAAGATTTATCTGATTACCAAACCCTTCCTTCACCTCTGACAAGACATGTTGTGAATGTTAGGAATGCCAGGCCTCCACCGTGGTTCGGATTCCACGTTAAACTGTAGGTCCTCCATTTCATCTCACAATCACCCTACCATTACACATTAGCGTAAGTGCGTATAACCCGAACGTGTAGTAAGATGCAGTGCTAATAATAATAATAATAATGACTTTCAATCAATGTTGCTGGTTGAAAGTAATCTTCCTATAAAAATCAGGGTTTATATTAAAGAACACACCCCTCTACAGTATTTATATTGATTCAATTTTAGTTCATACAACACTAATTAATTGTGGCATATTCATAGTATTTACATTCTAAAAATGTATATATTCATTAAACTCTCAATTATACAGGTTAATAATGAATGGTATATATATATATATATATATTTAATTGCAAGCTAATTAACCTAGATTCATTAGTAATTTACTGAAGTTTTGTTTAATTCTGTACTTTAGAAATGATATTTTTCTTGATGTGTCTTTAACATATTGTATAATCTATATTTTATAATGTACCTTTATAGGTTGTAATAAAGTGCCTGAAATGTTTGTCAATTATTTATGCATTTGATTTAAATAAGGGTGTTATTCCTATCTTTTGAAAATTATGTATTGAGCAAAAATGTATAATTTGGCAGATTCTCAAATCAGAAGCCCGAAAATAATCTTGATCTTTGTAAAAGCTTAAACTATTTTTTAGCTTTGAGGCAGTCCAGATCATGACTAAGATAACCCAATTAAAGTAGTCTCTCGGAAACTCGACGCGCATGTGCACACAGTTGTTGGCGTCAGTCATCACAATCCAAGGTCATTCAACTGTGGAACAGTCGTGCTGTGGTGTTTTACAAGTGCTGTGTTTATTAGTTTTCTAATTCAGTAATGTGTTATTATATATGTACAGTACTGTACTGCATCTCTGTATATTACACATAATATGTATGTACACCAACATGTAATATATTGTACTGTATGTATATTACTGTACTGTACAATACAGTCAATATAATATTGTACAGTACAGTACAACTGTACCTATAATATTCAATACTGTACTGTGATTCATATTTGTTTAGTAAACATGCAGCTTATGCAAGTTAATTCGTAAAACTCGACATTTCAATAAATCGACACCATCTCGGTCCACATTAGGCCGAGTTTCCGAGACTCTACTGTACTATAATATTATCCCAGCACAAGTCTATGCCCATATATTAATGGCTATGTTAAGGGGTTGAGCTAATGTGTTTTGATGGTTCCATTGTAAATTAGCTTGGAAAGAAAATATTCACAAATAAAATTATTCTCAATGGTCATTGGAGAAAAAACTTAATTTATTGTATCAAAAATAAATGTATAAAAATAGTTAACACATACCAAATTTAAAAGACAGCACTAGTTTGTTTTTCATAAACAAATATTACTATATATTGATGTACCCTCCACTTAACTTAGCCTGAAAGGTAGAATGTTTACTTTACTTGGTTCCACTTCGGTGTAGCTTATAGAATCATAGTGAGTTTAATCAGTCAACATTAGACTGGTACCTTTCAGAGTAAACAGAATGTACCTCCATACACTTCATTTTGGATTATTCATGAACAATAAGAATAAAAGAAAGAGCACATGAAAACTATTATTACGAGTTCATGACTTCAGCTAATATTTTATGTGTATGGCAGTATTATAACTCAATGTTCAA
Source organism: Timema shepardi (assembly GCA_902151425.1). Classification (NCBI taxonomy): domain Eukaryota; kingdom Metazoa; phylum Arthropoda; class Insecta; order Phasmatodea; family Timematidae; genus Timema; species Timema shepardi. Next base: position 11,124 of record CABFVX010007386.1, read on the forward strand.
TCTTTAATTAACAAGAATTTATTTAGTTAAAAGATTGATGTTGAGAAATCACTACTGCTGAAAATACATTCTGTGAATCATTAATTGCAATGTGATACTGTAGTGTGTTTGTAGTGGACCTGCTAATTAAGGTTAATGGTGGTGAGAGTCGTCAGCTGGCTGCTTCACCCAGAAGCCATGGGGGGCAAAGTGTTCATGTCCATGATGAGTGGTTGGCCCTCGATACACTTTGATTTGCACTCGACCCAAATGCTCTGAAAACACAAAAGTTTTTTTTTTGTTATAAAATTAAGAGTGTGCGGGGAAGTTTATGGGTATTCGCTAGTACCTAATTTTCATAATAATATAGTGATAACGTTTCTGTCTATTGATATGAGATGTTTTGATTTTACAACCTCAGACTCAACTATAAGGAAAAGCATTTAAGTTCAGCAGTGGTGAGTTCAGAAATTTTCTTTGAGGAGATGGCGAGCATTAATTTATTGAAGGCACTATTTCTGTACTTTCATCTAAGTTATAATTTTAGGGACACTTTTAATGTGTATAGCAGTATAGCTTTTGGATACCAAGCCATAGACCTTGTCCTTAAATTTGGCGTAAGCATTCAACACACTACACTTTCAGTTCAGTGCATTATATTATAATAGTTTTACTTCAAATGTTTTAAGATTTTAATAAAATTATTTGTGGTTGAGGTTGGGTGGGAAATGTCCTGCTTTTCTCTCCAGAGTACACCAGATAAGTTGAAACAGCCAACCACAACTGTGTGTTTGGTTTGATGGTTTAAATCTTGGCTATAAAACGAGAGATTCCAATATTTTGATACTACTAATTACAGTTCCAGGTGCTCATTTACCTGCACCCGTTCTCTGCTTGTGTTAAATGCATGTAGAGCAATAAATTACAACACTTTGTTTCATATCTGTCTCGAGTTTGATTCCTGGCATGGTCAAAATAATTATCATTCAGAAAATTAAGACTTAACAGAAATGAATTAATAGTTGGATGATTGGGTGTTTTGTCTGTTCTAGAGTTAAGATAGTTTAATAAGCTTTGGGTTGATAAACCTAATCATTCGGTTCATACAAGTATGTTAAATACTCCAAATATTATGAAAGTATTATTTTTTTCTATAATTAATTAGGGTAAGGTATTAAAGTGTTTACACAAATCATAATAATTATTATATTATCTTGAGTGGTGCCATTAAACCTTTCTATTATATGATTATGTTTAAAAATCTGAATAATAGCGTTCTGACTTCTAGAGTTGTATGCTAATCTACCTTACATTGTTCTTTGGTTAGTTTAGGCAAAGTTTTCTTCTAAAATAGACTATGATATTTTATGTAACTTTATTATTATTTATTTGTATATTAGGTTTAATTTTGACAATGTTATTTATAATGCGCTCTTACTAACCCGAAAATAGGATAATAATTATTCTTCACACATGTGAATTGAAAAGAACAAATTTTTCAAAATGTGTACCAAGGGGAGGGTATTTTGGGATTCGTCCGCCACCCCCTCATAAGTATTATTAATATTGTTATCCTTCTCAATGCCTATACTAGTAACGTGTTGAAGTCTTCTAAAATACATAATGCCTAAAATTACAATTATGTGTTTTATTAAAACTTTAAATTACTCTTAAGTATTCAATTTTAACCAGTTGGAGGACTTTGGCATGAGCCACCCTCTTTGAATATATTTATGGATATGACCGTGGTTCCTAATGTTACCAGTGACAAGGCTTTGAAAACCAACATTCTATGTGAGAGTTTAAGACTTACCATGCCCAGTAGCGGCAGCCTGAAGATCTTGTGCAGGGAGTAAAACTTGTGGCGCATAGCCTGATTCTTCACTTTGCTGGTCTCCCAACGATGGGATTACCTGCATGGACCTACGCCGGTGGTTTGGATAGCTCATACTCATTGCTACCAACATGGCCAAAACTGCCACACAGCTGTATATCTACACCCAAACATTTCATATTACTCACTTTTAACAGTTAAAGTACATACAAATTAATTTTAATATTGTTACGCTATTGATATTATCGTCTCATTCATTTTGTGTGTGTATACATACAGAGTGAAAGAAAACAATTATTATTTACGTGTACCAGTAGGATTAGCTTAGTGCTAGACTATAACTGGAGAGGCCACAGGTCAAATCCTAGTCAGGTATACCATGCGTATTAACAAACAATAAATTTCTTAACTCCTAAAACAAAGTGTATACACACATTTTCAATCAAAAACTATAATTTTCTGTAATAAACTTAACCAAATGGTTCTAAATAATTGCTTATTAACATGAATATACTCTTTTGAATGTTTTCATTTTCATGTTTGAGTGTTATTATTACTAGCACCACATCTTTTTACCCATTCGGGTTATACGCACTTACCCTAATGTGTAATGGTAGGGTGATAGTGAGATGAAATGGAGGACCTACGGTTTAACGTGGAATCCGAACCATGGTGGAGGCCTGACATTCCACACATTCACAAGTTGTAATTAATACACGTCTTGTCAGAGGTGAAGGAAAGGTTTGGCAATCAGATAAATCTGTGCCAGGACAGAGGTTTGAACCCCGGACCCCAGCACAAGTTCGACATCTTACCCCTAGACCACCAGGTCACTATGTTTGAGTGTTAAATGGAGAAAGATTATAAATACTTACTTGATGATTCATGATGTTGCTTATTCAGTTTCCTTGCATCGAATGCTTCTCGTTATACTTTTCTACCTTTTATATTGCTTAATGGCACCAACAAATAATGGTACAGCTTAGCAGAACTTAGAACTCTCACAAGAAAAGATTGACAAAATAAAAACCTAAACAACAAATAGAAGAATTGGACTGTACTAACCACAATACACATAAAAAATTGAATGACAGTAAAAAATCTGTTCCTAGTAACTAAAGGAAGGAACAAGTCGAGTTGCTAGTAAAGAAAGTGAAAACGAGCAGTATCTCTAGAAGAGAAAACAAACCAACAATTGAAATTAAAAGAGAGGTATTTGAGAGTAAAAAGTGAAGAGAAAGTTTATTGAATGAAACAGCCATAGTTGAATTTCGTTACTGTCTAGTTGGTCTGCTTCATTACACAAAGTCAGTGAACTATGACCAAATGTAGATTTAAAAAAAGTAATTCCAATTTCCTCTCTTGTTTGTATTATATCTCATCACTGAAAAATAATTGTATAATCATAAAACTAAATTGGCTAAAAACAATAGAATTATTTTTCTTCCTCATCCTTGACCCATTAGTCAAACAGTGTACATTAAAAAAAACCTGGAAAAATTATATTGAAAACTTTTGAACAAATATTTACATCATATTTGAATATATTATATTCAAAGTTTTAGGGGATGGTCCCTAAGTCTCTTGAAGTCCCTTTTTTGAAAGTTATATCCCTAAAAGTCCCTTTTTTGACATTTTGGTTCCTAAGTCCCTTTTCTTTGATAAAAATTACTAGTAAACTGATAAAATAAATACTATAAACAAAAAAAAATTGAGTTAAGTGTATTATTGGCAGTTATTAATTTACCTCATCTAACATCTGAATATGTATCGTTCAAGCACATTACTGTTTGTATATAATGAATTTTGGTGCAATTTTATTTAAATCATTGCCTCAATGAAGTGAACCGAGGGGAAATTTGACTCTTGTGCTTCAATTGAAAGAGGGTTTTTGACATCAGGTCTAGTGGATTAAGTAGCAATGAATAAACATGGAATCAATGCTAGGCTAAACATTTTGACTGGAATGAAGAGATACCCGAATAAAGTTTCTTTGGTACCCATTAATAATGAAATTTTGGTTATGGCTAGAAATGCTTACCATAGTTATAAGACTTTCTTAGAACAAGACAAGATTAATAATCAGAAACTTAAGTAAAAACAGAAAAGAAGTAAAAAGGTAGCAGTAAAGCTGAGGGCTGAAGCAGCACATGATTTGGAAAAATTATTCAAAGACCTTATAGAAAAGGATAAAGGTGAAACAAAGAATAAAAATGCTGCTGATAAATTGTTTGATGAGACTATGAAGAAGTGAGGCTTGTACAAGGGATGTTTTATGGTGTTGAAGCCAGGGCCGTATTTGGTGGGGTGGGGCCTTAATAAATTAAAAAAACCTTTCCTCTGAAAACATAGTTTGAAAATATATCAGAGGTGAAGGATGTAGAAATAAAGTTTTAAGAAAGAATAACTGTTAGTGTGGGCTTGTCCTATTGGAATAGATGAGTTTGGGTAAGAAAATGAGGGAGGAAAAACGGTCAACGGTGTGAAGGGGGAGACTTATTGTGTGTGTGCCTTCATTATGAAGGTCACAAGGTGTATTTTCACACACTTCATTGTTAAAGTTGTTGGCAAGGTTCACGTTTAGACCTTTTGGCACGTAAGTGTTAATGTTTTTGTCTGTTGACTTGAAGCCAATTTTATAGTCTACTATTGAGTACATTTTAAAATAATTTTGTTTAATAGTTTTATGTTATTTCACCGACTAGGCTGTAAAACATTTATTGGAAAATAAAATTGTTTAATATTAGATCCTCACATTTTTATATGGCAAACACAACCATGATTTATTAAGCCAGGTTATATTGAACTGAACCAAATATAAGATATATACAAGCATGTTAAGGTTTTTCTTATTAAATTTCCCGTCACCCTTGAGTGTAGAGGAGGAGGGAAATCGACTCTTTGTTTGAGTGTTTGGTCAAGTTTGTTAATATTGGTGGTTATTTCCAATATTTACAGTAATTCTTTTACTAGAATAATGAAAAACTAATATGCAAGTTTCTTTTAAAATAATGCTTTCCTAATATGTATTTTACACAGTTCACCTGACTCCTATTTTATCGCTTTAAGCCAAGATCATTTCAAATAGAAATGTCTGAAATCAAATATGTATTATATTTGGAAGAAGGTATAGGAAAGGTGGATAGAAACATATAAAAGGGGGACAAACACAATATAGCCTTTACAATGAAAAGAAGAACACAGTTCAAACGTTACACTGTTGTCAATGGAAAAAGAGGTAATGGTTGCATCTTAGAGAAAATTGATTGTCACCACCCAATTCCCTGACTTAGGCTTAATGCTATCGGAACTCATCAGGGAGGAGTGTGAAACGCACAACGCAACTTCCTAAAAGAGAAAACCAAAAAAACAAAAGAGGAGGCCTGGGTCGGGGGATTGGGCGGTGACGATCAATTTTCTTTAAGAGGCAACCATTACCTCTTTGCCCATTGGCAGCAACTGTGTTCTTCTTTTCATTGTAAAGGCCATATTGTGTTCGTCCCCCTTTTATATGTTTCTATCCACCTTTCCTGAAATCAAATATGGTAATTTGTTTATCTACCATCAATGTTTTAGCTTAATTTTCTAGTGAAAACATAGAATAGATCACCAAAATTATGAACAGCAGACCCAAAATATGTATACAAATTAATATGTAACTTTTTCAGTTTTTTAAAATACATTTGTAGAAAAACTTATTGATACTATATTTTATAATATGTATCAGCTATGTTATAAGAAATAGGACATATGATTTGCATAGTATAACAAATATATACTGGTACTTCACGACTCGCACATATATAGTAAACTGGAAGACAGCTTAAGGTTTTATCAGTTTAGGTGGTTCCCATTTTTTTTTATAAAATATGATAGTGGAATAAAATATTAATCCTAGTGTTGTAATATTTCTAATTTTTTGGGGGGAGGGGGGGGGGGATGTGTGTTAGAAAGTGAAGCCTCTCAACAAGAAGTTTCAATTGTAAAAGTAATTTGAAAAGAAATCTTCAAAAATATCATACTTCAATAAACAAACTAAAAATTAGATATTAAATATTAAAACCAAAACAAACTTATGTTTAAATTTGCAGGATATACATTGAACTTCATGTGCAAAACTTAATCTGTTTTAATATATATTTTTGCTACAACTGCTAATGGCCTTTATAGCTTTTTATAACTGAATTGCTTTTACACAGATATTGGCTTGCTCTTCTTTGATATACACTTGTAAAAATGTTCACTTTATAAGTAAATTTAAAACCTTGTCATAAGTTTTATTGTTCAATATTTAAAATCTCTCCTATTTTTGGTCATTGTTACTTTCATTAAGTTAGGCATTACCAACATTTTATTTATAGTAATCTTTAATCTTTTACAAGTATTTTGTAAAGAATATTCCTATTCGTTACCAACCAAGAGTTTATTGAAATTTTAAAAAATGTGAGTCATTATTACTCAACCAGGAGTTTATCTTATATGTTTTATACTATAGGGAAATAAATAAGTTGGTTATATAATAATAATAATAATAATAATAATAATAATAATAATAATAATAATGAAAATTAGCAAAAGTCCAACAAATTAAATGTTTTAGTTTGAGATCGTTTGAAAATAAGGACTTTATCTTAATTCATACACATTTTTTTACTAAAAAAAACTATTTGATGTGATCATCTGATGATGGAAGCTTTGTATTTGAAGTGTCACACTGAATATTATATACAATTTATTGCTTTTTTGTGAGTTTCATTATCTTAACAGTTCAAAATTATAATAGTATCTACTATAAAGAACTTGTAGAGTACAATATTTATTATTTTATTACATTTAATAATAATTTAATCAATATTGAATTTGACATGCATTTCATATGCTCTCTTAACTGTCAAATAATTGGTAGGGGTTTTAATAATAAAAAAATCCTGCATTTATAAAAGTTTTTATTTTGTCCCAAAGTCCTTATTTTAATAAGGTTGAGGTGGAGTGCTAGTGAGCGTGAGTTTAGGGCAGTATTTTTGCAGTTTTTATAGCACAAACATCTTTTGGCCAAAATAAATCAAATATTTCTTCTAGAGAAACATAAGAGTTTTGTTTTCTGCACATGCTAATATCAACAGTTGTTGAATATCTGTCATGAGCATGGTGGCATTTGGTGACAAACTTTTTAAATAAAGAGAAAAGTTTGTCACCAAATTCTGCCATGCTCATGACAGATATTCAACAACTGTTGAGATTAGCATGTGCAGAAAACAAAACTCTTATGTTTCTCTAGAAGAAATATTTGATTTATTTTGGCCAAAAAATGTTTGTGCTATAAAAACTGCAAAATTAATGCACTAAACTCGCTCTCACTAGCACCCTGCCTTAAATGTGCTAAAAGCCCTGTGTATTTAATAATCAACTGTTTCCATCTTTTGAAAGAGTCAGTTTAGTAAAATGCCTTAATCTTCCACCTTTATTCACTTCCATTCTTCTGCTTTTACTTGAATAGAAGTGATTAAAGGAGGAAGAGTATTTAATAGGCCCATATTTAATACTTATGCAAAATTAATCTCTATGACCTAACTTTGATTTGCAATTACATGGCACAAGCTGTACCCAATTAAATAAGTTTGATATATATATTTAAGCTTATTTGTTAATTTTACAAGAATAAACATTACTCTTATTGTTCTTAATATTTTGATCTGAAATTGTGCATAAATTGATCTAGGTAGGGAACTTATTCATAACCTAAGAAGCCCCTAGTTTTTATTTTATCAATATATTTGCAATGGGTCTACATTAACGATCTGACATGGGTAAATATTTCTTACAATCTCTTGTATAGTCAAATATAGTCATTATAATTCTTACCAAACTGCACTTAAATGTAAATATAACCAATATTATGAGCACAAATCCACTGCGGTCATTAACACATACCAATCCAAAAGGAAAAAAAACTTGCTCTGTGATAAATATTTACTAAATACACTAATGAGTTAAGGATGAAGTAAGGTTGAATTTAGAGGAAGTGTACCCACATTTGAATGAAGGGAAATTGGAAAAAACCTTTAGTACACCTGACCAGGATTTGAACCCCAATCTTCCTATCCTTGTCTAACATGAGAGTAACGCCTTACACCATTTGCTTGGATTTTATTCCTATATTATTCACTAGTTAAAGTCTTAGCTTGGTTGTAGAGTTGGAGATGAGAAATTAGTCCTTTACAGGAATAATAACTTAGGTTAGATCTTAGAGCAATGCCATTCAAGTCATGAGTCCAAAGCACAAAGCCTTTATAAAGATTAATTTTTCAAAAGATAATTTATGATATTATGCATTATACGCAGAGAAAAAGAAAAATGCTTAGTAAGAAACCAATGAATACTTTATTTTTTACAAAAAACAACATTGTAACCTAGATATTTAGCTAAATTAGTGTATGTTTGACATCTTTGCTACACTTGTTTAGTTTATCTTAAATGTTTTAATGAAAGTTTTACTTGCACATAAATTATAAACACAAAATTAGGATTCAAAGTTGTATCAATATTTAAATATTCTGTACAAGGCACTATCTTCAACCATTCCCCGTCATTATGTTCCTTACAGATTTGTCAAAATTCCTGAAAAAAAAACACATGAAAAGATGATAATAATAATAAATATAAGCCATAAACATTTTGTCTATAAAAGTTGTGATTACAAACCAAGATCTGAGATTATAAGTTTTAATAATGAAGACAGTAACTTTTATACTATAGTAAGCAATAAGTTTTTATCAACCCTAATTAGAGATGGACCCTTGAATCCTTAAGGACAGTCGAGATTCATGGATCAAATCTTAAAAGAATAAATTTAAAAAAATCAAGCAAAATTTATTTTAGAGCTCTAATACTGTTTATTGGTGGTTCAGAATCAATTTTAATTATATGATTAACTTAACAACCAGGCCCCAGTCCAGTAATTTAACACTTTAACTGAATGTATGAATGTTTTAATTAATGGATTATAAGAATTATTTTCTATAATTCTATTATATTTATATTTCCTTTTAAGTTCATAATTTTTTTCCAAGATTCGAATTCGGATTCTAATGTAAACTGGAGATTTTGATTCATTATATAGTGGATTTGATCCAACTCTAATCATAATAAATTGACATCAGGTTAACATTAAGTCACTTTGGCTTTTCATTCTTGCCTAAGTTTGAGTTCCTCTAGAAAGACTGTTAGGTTTGTAAGTGAAATGAGGTGATAAGTATTACCTTAAACAAAAATTAGACTTACTTAGAAAGTATTGGGTCTCCAGGAATGTAAAATGGGTTGCAAACAACATCTGTGTACAGAGTATGTAGCCTACGAAACATCTAAAAAAAAACACAAAGCAATATTAAAATGAGCATGCTAAAAATAAAAGTTGAAAATTTGCTTACTGTCACCCAGCACCAATTTACAGTATAATTCATGACCACCACTGATGGTTTTAAGACTTGTAATGACTTTTTATACGTCATGATATAATAATAATAATCCTAACTATCCAGGTCCAAAGGATAATCAACAGCAGCCAATACATCCACTAGCTAGTGAGTTAGTTTTAGATATTAGTACATACCTAACATCTTAAATACAAATATTTTACTCAATTTCCTATTACTAGACACATTGAAATATTGCAGGACATGTTTTTACAAATGTTTACTTATCAAATTAAAGTTAATATCAAAATCTATTTAAAATTAGTTGTAGCATTTGTGAACTGTGCATGTGCAAAATAATACAAAATTGAATCATTTCACAAAATTAACCACTTGTTTTTTTATATGCAGATATGGGTAAACTATGTTTATTTCAATGAGTATTAATGATATCAAAGGTATATAAATTTTTATTTAGTAGTGGATTATACACGTTAGTTGCCTGAAATCGACAAAAATAAAAAATAGTACCAACTGCACTATTATAATTTTATACTTAATACTATAACCCAGAGGTTTCCGAAATGTGCGCTGAGGTGCCCCGGGGTGCTGCAACAAACTCACAGAGGCTCTATAGGATATTTTAAATGAATAATTTGCCGTTTCCAATACGGGCACACATCTCATTGGTAGGTAATTGTGGTTATTTAATAATTTTTTTAAAAATTTGATTGTATTATTGTTTTATTTAAGTTCAAGTGGCTACCAAGTTGTTTGGTCAAACAAAACTGTAAGGTATTTATTTTTATCTAGGAGTGCCATTAAAAACTTACCAAGAAAGTCTGGGGACCTCTGCTATAACCAATCAAAGTTTCCGGTATTTCCCTCATCCAAAGACCATTGGTTAAGAAGAAGTAAAATGTGTTTAGTCTGGCTAAAATAACAGTGGTATTTAAAATTTAAGAATAAGAATTTTTTCTACTGATAGCAATTTACCACTAAATATTAAGTTGATTATTTACCATTTTTATCTGAAAAGATAATTTCATTGATTTTTAATACTAAAATCCAAATTTGTACTCAGTGAAATCCAATCATTTTACTGACCACACACAAATCAGAGTCTTCTATTAAGCCCACACAAACTTAAGGCGAAAAATATCTTCACACTGCTGCTATAATACTTATGAGAATGGTAGTTCAGAATCATAAGAACTTCTTTAACAATCCTTTTAAAAAATGCTGTGACCTTATTAAAATATGACTGTTTGAAAAAGGATAGATCTATTTATTTTAATTTTGGAACTAAGTCATTCTGTATTAAACATAAATGAAAAGTAGCTAATGTCATGATTATGTTGTTTACCAGTAATTATATAACTTAGGACGTAAGGTCTTCTATAGGAGCATGATAATATCTTTGCCCACAAGTTTGCTTTGAACCACATTTTAAAATAAACCACTTCTAACTAATTTTGGATCTCTGGACATCTGAAATGTGTCTCGGCACTATTTGATGTTAAATCCTGTTAGATGCAATTAACAGTGTGAGAGGAAGAAGTGATAGTAATCTTCCTCTTCCTACACCCCATACACACAAACCTCCAAGGATTGGCTAGTACACTTATTAACCAAACACATCCACCAGGGATCTTGTAGCTATACTCTATACTTTCAGCACAAATGCTGCTAATATAATGAAGTAATGTGAGTTTCATTAATTCATTCATGCAAACTAAACACCAAAACAATAGAAATGGAACACACTAGCTGGTGAAGTTCAAATATAATACAATCTTTGTAACTAATTTGGTATGCATGCAATTTTCTGTTAGAAACAAAGTATGAACCTACGACGACAAGCCTATCATATCTACAGTTGGGTTCTGATAGTTAATGCACACTATACAACACACGTCAGGAATACTGTTACAAGGTTTATTTAAGGCAAGTTACTTTCTGTCCATTTATTTTTATAATTATTTGACTGCCCTCTGAAGCAAATTGGCTAACCTATTTTTAGACACAAAAGGTGTTTACTTGAATATAAAAGTTTGTTTTGGTTACTAAAGCTTTTTAGAACTGAATAAATAAATAAATATTTTTAGCACTGCATCTAACTACCCGTTTGGGTTATACAGTCACTGAATAGTTGTAATACAAGTAAATATCAAGATAAAATTCAGCCCCGGCCCTTTTTTTAAAGTGAATGCAACAAACCACAACAAAGTTTTATTGATATTATTGGTAATGTTCTTCCACGCAACTAGGTATATAGGGAGTAGCTGGAGAAGAACAGTATACACTACAGATGTGGTGAGTTGCTACCTCAGAACACCTGTTACCCAACAACAGTGGCCAGAGTGGCATAACTAGCTCTATTCCAAATCACTTTCCGTGTCACTATAGCCAAGGGACTGGTAAAGAACATAAACTATGTCGGTAAACTTTTAATGACCGGTAAGTAACATTATAAATTGTATTTATTAACAAAGTAATAAAATCAACAAAACTAAAAAACTCACCATTCTAACTTCATTGTCACGAAGTACAGTATTTGAAGATTCGACAACAATTACAAACTTAATTTTTGTATTTGTAACATATCCAAATCTGAAAACATGATTAAGAAAATAAATGGTATGGTGCACCACACTGACTTTCTCTCTCTTTAATCTTAAAATAGAGACATTTTCTATAAACTCATAAAATTAGTTAAACGAATTAATATATACTGTTGCAGAAACACTCAACCAAAGAACATAAATGTAATAATATACAGTGAAACTTTGATCTATCGTTCCCGGGTTTATTGTTTTTTAGGATCCATCATTCCATTTCTAGAGTCCCTGAACCAATCCTATTTAAACAATTTAATAAAACTTGCATCAATTGTTCCTTGATTTATAGTTTTCTCGCATCTATCGGTCAGAATTTAGTCCCTAAATATGTTAATCTATGATTAATTTTAAGACAGAGACACACACACAAATGTTGGTATGATTGGTGTTAGTAGTAACAGCAGTTAATATTTTTGAGTGTGATATAGCAAGTTACAGTCGAAGGTCTTAACAGCTAAACAGTGGTCCAGAGGGGATGGGAATGGCAAGAGCCTCGCTTGACTGGGAAAACCTTTTGATATGGTTAGTATGACTCATTTTACTTGGAGTTTTTGTCTAGTTGAATATGTGTTTCATCACTTGAGTTCAATCCTCAACAGTGATTTTCATCATTATAGAGTTATCGTTATATTTTAATAAAATCATTTTCTCAAGTGATTCTTCCTGTGAAACAATTTTGGACTTTAGAACAAATGTGCGTCATAAAAGAGGTGGAGAAAAACCCGTAAGAGTAGAGAAATGACATAGCCAAGCCACTAGGCCTCCCACCATCTACCTTAAACACGATTATTTCAAAGAAAAAGGAGATCAAAGAGCAGGCTGGTATGTGTGGTATATCATCAAAGAAGAGGAAGACAGGGAAGGTTTCAACCTACAGTGGGCTGGAAACTGTCCGCTTTACCTGGTACAAACAGGCCAGAGCATCAGGCATTTCTGTGGATGGGAGCATTCTGCAGGAGAAATACCTCAAAATATCTGCAACAATGGTGATTGAGAACTTTTTAGCTTCAAACGATTGGATCCCCCGCTTCAAGCAATGCCATAGCCTGGTATTTAAGAAATTGGCTGGGGAAAGTGTTTCTGATGACACCAACTCCATGGTTCGAGAAGCTTTTCAAAGCTGCTGGAGGGGTTCGAGGCTCGGGACATAGGCCTATATCAGAGGTTCTCAAACTGGGGTGTGCATACCCTCAGGGGTACGCAAGCAGCTCTGAAGGGAAAGATGGCAAAATATCAAGGGACCTATGAAAAACTAATTGTTGGCAGTTACCGTTATCTGCTTATTTACACCACTTGTTTTCTTGTATTTGCTCTCGGCTGGAGACTGATTTCTGAGAATTTTCAACCCTCTATTTGACACCTTCTACATTAGCAGTTTATTATGCCTTTTTCATCAAAATATCTCTGTGAGAGTTGTTTTTCATTCATGGTGTAGCTAAAAACTAAATACCCCAATTGGCTAAATTTGGAGCTGTACCTTCACTTGAAAGTTTAAACTGGACAACCAGACATCAAAATGTTGTGCCAAGCCATGCAGCCACACCCCTCTCACTAAAAAAAACAACTTTGGGATTCATAATAAATGCCCACCACCAGCATCCAGACACATATTCACCTTCTAGGGGTAAGGTGTCAGACTTCTATGCTGGCGGCCGGGGTTCAATCCCCGGTCCCGGCACAGATTTATCTGATTACCAAACCCTTCCTTCACCTCTGACAAGACATCTTGTGAATGTGGGGAATGCCAGGCCTCCACCGTGGTTCGGATTCCACGTTAAACTGTAGGTCCTCCATTTCATCTCACAATCACCTTACCATTACACATTAGCGTAAGTGCGCATAACCCGAACGGGTAGTAAGACGCAGTGCTAATAATAATAATAATAATAATAATAATAATAATAACATATTCACACGACGCTCCATTTTGGCAAATGTGCGATGTACCGTATCAACTTTGATGGCATCAAGTTCATGTCTGATATTGTCTTTCAATTCCTCAATCGACCTGAGCTTGTTGGTATAAACACTACCTTTTAAAAGTCCCCATAGAAAGAAATCTGGGGGTGTCAGGTTGGGAGACCTACGTGGCCACAGGTTTTTGGAGATAATCCGGTCTTGGAAAAAAACTGCCGATTTCTGCCATGCTCCTATTGGAGGTGTGGCAAGTTGCATATTGTCCTGTTGGAAGTAGCCATCTGCAAGATCCTGATTCACAAATTCACTAAAGATCATGCACAGCAGTGATACGGTACAGCTTCATCTTTACCTGTTTGGCTGCTCTTTGACAGGTCGAATACCCTCGGCCAGTCTCTTGGGATAACCTTCGAAGAGATTTTCTTGGGATGCCAATAACCCCTGGTTCACATCCTGAATGTTATTCTCCATCATCTTGGGCCATCCGCCCATACACGGATCCACCAAGATTCCTGTTCTCTTCAGCTTCTTCCCCAAGTCAGAAATGACAGCTCTGATGGATGGTGTACGCCCACCAAATTTATTCAGATAGCCCCTCTGACAATGTTTGAAGGAAACGGTCACCCAGTTCTGACACACAATGAACACACGCTCTTCAATCAAGTACACCATCTTTCTTCTGCCAACTCACACTGCCTGATTAGACACGCTTCTCTACTAATGTCTAGAGAGATGGCGTGTCATTGTGGTGCCCAGCTGGCCGACATGTTTTTCCAAGTAATGCATGTTGATTGCTTCGTCATGAGATAAAGAACCATCCCATTCGTGTATCATGCTCATATTATATTCTACATAAGTTAGCTTATAATATACAAAATAAGAAGTGTTCAGTCCGAGTGCATCACCAAGTATATCAGCTCCAGAATTACAATTTTTTAAAAATGTATTTGAAAATATTGTGTTTAGGTTTACTTTTTTATTTTTGAACAAATTTGCGAACAAAATGTGTAAAACTTTTCTACAGACTTTTTTACAGTAAAATTATGTTTTTTTAACTAATCATAATAATTCTCATAAGAGATAAGGTTAAAGCTATATAACAGTAGAATTCTCTCTAAATAAATTTGTCACATTTTAAATATTTTGATAACGGATATTTTTTCCCAATATATTAAATAGATCAATAATGTACCATGTAGTCATATTTTTTAAGGCCTGTCATTTGGACTTTTTTTATATTGGGATACATTAAACTTTTAGTCATGAACAAAGGGTACAATCTAAAAAAATGTTTGAGAATCGTTGGCTTATATGATACAGATGAAACGGGTCTATTTTTCAAATGCTTGCCAGACAGAACGTTGGCATTGAAAAGAGCGACCTACCATGGGGGAAAAAGTGTGAAGGAGCGACTGTCAGTACTGTGATAAAGAGCAATGGCTCAGACAAACGAGTGCCCATCGTTTTTTGAAAGTCTGTGAAACCACGGTGTTTTAAAAATGTACAGAAGCTATCTGTGACCTATGCCAACTCGAAAGCATAAATTCAGAGATTTTCAGAGACTTTCTGCATGCTCTTGATGCATCGTTTAGTTCACAAGGAAGGAAAATCCTTCTATTTTTAGACAATTGTGCCACTAATGCTATAGACACCTTTTTTTTTTAACATAAAGGTGGATTTTTACCCCTCTAATTGCAACAGTGTCCTAGAGCTTATTGATCAATTTGAAAAAGAAGGGTTCTACTAAACAAATGAAGATTAATAAGACTTTTTTTAAAATGTGAAGTGATAGTGGAAACAACATTAATTATATAAATTTGTTTATTTAATTAATATACAAGTACAAGCAAATCTGTTGTTTTTTATACTGGCTCCTGCATTTATCCTTTTCCCATGTCCATAGTTTTTTTCAGAACCCCAACGAAAACAATGAATCAAGGTTTCATTGTACACAGTTACATAAACATTAAGAAAAGAGAAGCATCTTTGTCCACCAAAGCACATACCAATCAAATTCATATTTCTAGGCCTGGGTACTTCATAAAAAATATACAGAGTGTTTGGTAGCTCAATGCCCAAACTCCACATATAGTTTGTTTGAACCAAAAGTAATACAAAATCCCTATACAATTACATCTGGAAAACTCTGCTAATACCATTAAATTGTGTTCGAAGTTTAGGCGTACAGCGCCAGTAGAGCAGAGCTGTGCAAGCATGTGTGCACAACAGGTTGCATAAGAGTTAGGCGCACGCCACTGCACATGTAATAATGGAGAGTACTTGCTGTTATTTATGACCATTAATGATGATCCTCAGAATGTATTTCCATTTCTAGATGGGCTGGTGTGTTGTTTACTGTTAATTGTGGTATGTTCTGCTGCGATGCCCTAATATGTCAAGGTGTGCAGTGCTGCACGCCTAACTCCTATGCAACCTGTTGTGCATGCATGCTTGCACAGCTTTGCTCTCTCGGTGCTGTACGCCGAAACTTTGAACACAATTTAATGGTATTAGCATAGTTTGCCGGATGAAGTGTATAGGGATTGTGTATTACTTTAGGTTCAAACAAACTATATGTGTAGTTTAGGTATTAAGTTTCTGAACAGCCTGTATATGGTTGCTTATACCTCAGAAGCTATTGGTTTTATAAAAATATATTCCAGATTACAATATTTTTAATTTTTACAGTACACTAACTGTACAGTGATAAAATTTAATATCTCCAATAATTGTGAATATATGACCAAAATTTGAAATTTCTGCTTATGTAAAATGACCTTAAAGACATTTTCATGGAAAATTGAGAATTGTAATTTTGTTTGTAATGCAAAATTTGTAATCTAGATAAAAGCATTTGAAGAAAGCTGTTGCAAGAATTCATTGTTAATACAACAACTTATTTTACGCACATAATATAAAATAGATACACATATGAGAATTGAAATTAAATTGCATTATTTATACATTGACTATGCATATCATCTACACACATGTCACTTCTGAAGGTGCATCAAAACTTTTATGTTAGACTGTAAATATAAAGTAAATAGTAGGTAGAGAATATAAGAATACATTTTGTGTTCCTCCGTCGAGTAGAGTAGACCAAGGTAAAGTTCTCGCACGTCACCACTGCTCTTCCCCAATGATGACAACTTTTCTTCAACCATGTCCAGGGATGTGTGGACTTTATAGTGAAACTGAAGCTCTAGGTCTGGGTTC
Source organism: Timema shepardi (assembly GCA_902151425.1). Lineage (NCBI taxonomy): Eukaryota > Metazoa > Arthropoda > Insecta > Phasmatodea > Timematidae > Timema > Timema shepardi. Next base: position 28,106 of record CABFVX010007386.1, read on the forward strand.
AAACATGATAGGTACTTGGGGGAGTTCTGTTCCAAACAAAAATATGACATGAAATGAAAAGATGACAAAATATGTTTTGTGAGCCAAATGTGGCTCCAAAGAAATGGTTTAAAAAGCCCACTTTGGTACTTGAATGGTATAAGTAAGGTGCATCAGTCGTTTTGTCATAAGGCCCACAATGAACCTCAAAAATTCTGAGGGAGCCACATTTCAAAAATAAATATCTGTATTGTCAATACATAGGCCTACTTAATCTGTGGTATTAGGAACTTGAAAGTTCAATGCCGCACTTACAAAAGTACACCATCTATCCCTATCTTGAGCTAGTTCTATCAAGTCTACCTCATTACACCCTATCCCTATATTGAGCTAGTTCTACCCAGTTAACCCCATATTGATGAATTATTATAATAAATATAAAATTGGCTAAGATTTTGTACTTGGAAATTGCTTAAAATCACCTTGACATTGTAATCCACTAATGATTGCATTATTTTTCCTTTAATTTATAATACATCTTTATACAAAAGTTAAATTAATTTTGTTATTTAACTTTGGAGTGACCTGGCAGTCTAGGGGTAAGGTGTCAAACTTATGTGCTGGGGGTGCGGGGTTCAATCCTCGGGTCCCGGTACAGATTTATTCGATTGCCAAACCTTTCCTTCACCTCTGACAAGACATCTTGTGAATGTGAGGAATGCCAGGCCTCCACCCTGGTTTGGATCCCGCTTTAAATTGTAGGTCCTCCATTTCATCTCACAATCACCCTACCATTACACATTAGCATAAACGTGTATAACCCGAACGGGTAGTAAAACACGGTGCTACTAATAATATTTAACTTTGGTTTAAATCAGGAAACAGTAACACTTTAAGAACCTCAGCCTAGATTTTAACCAGATAAAGGCTCTTTACATTTAGAATCACCGATATGGATGAACTGTAGTTAAGAAAAAAGTTTAGAACACAATCTGGGGATAGTTTGCAAAGAGGGTGGGATTCTTTATATTTTTTATATGTCATATTTTAATAAATTTAATACCTTTATCATCTAAACACATAAAAACAATAAGTTAGTGAATTTCTAAGGAGAGCAAAATTAATATAAGAATTTTTTTTATAATTGGAAACCTCATGGCTAATTTATTTCAATGGTGTGAGATATTATAAGGTACTGTGGTATGAACAATCATTTTTGTACGCGGTTTTTAATACATTTGGATATGAAAACTTTTCCAACACAACTTAACCAAACCTTTCATGCATCAAAAAATAAAAATTTTGATGAATTTTTAAAATAAAATAAAATACTTTTAAGAGAAGGAATAGAAGAGGACTAAGATAGGCCTAGTCAAATTTAAAAGTAATTAAAAAAGTATGTTCGTTAGTATAGTGGTTTAGTGTGAGATATAACAGGATCGCACAATTTCATGAAAAATAATATTAGTTTAAAAAATATAGGAGCATATGGGTAACCTGGACAGGTGGTAGATGCAATGCTGAAAAAAAAAGACCTAAGTAGGCTACTTATAATCATTTAAAGAGAAGTTTTTTTATATAGAAAAGATATACTACTTATGTACTGTCCCAGTACTGAATTTTGTGCCTTATTTTATTGCAAAAAGCGCCGTGTTAAACACTTCCACCCGATGATTAGATTATCCTTCCTCTCTTTCCAAGAACGAGGATGAAACCCAAAAAATGTACCTTTTAGGCCATTTTTTGTCACCGCGGAAACTTTTGAGAAATCTGAATGCACTGCACACATTTATGGCGTATCTAAGTCATTTCTATTCCTTTAACTTCCATACCTCTCGTGAGCTGGGAGCTGAGTTGGGCCTGCTATGATGCATGCTTTTAATATTACCTTGCTACTTACTGTTTGATTCAATCATAAATTAGATCACAATATTCACAAAATATAATATTTGGCTTTTGTAGTACAGTAGGCTATAAGATGACATATCAAAAGTTTGCATAGAGTAAACCATTTGTTGCTCTAGTATGTTTACGTCTGGACTTACAGTTGTATAACGGTTGTAAAAATAAAATAATTTCAAATAAATATAATTATAATTACTCTAATTAAATTCACTGTTTTTTTAATAAGCCTACATAATGATAGTGTTAAAATGTTAATGATTTACTAACTTAAGTTAATTCATCATTATCAACTGTGGGTCAGTTTAGTAAAGTGATACCATCTTCCTCTATTCTTCTCCTCTCACTTGCACATTTTCTGTTAACCGCTCCTCTGTTTATTTCTTGGTCTACCTTGCGATCTTTTTCCTACATACTTCATCTCCATTTTTTTTATTATCTCCTTTTCACGCCTCATTATATGCCCATACCATTTCAGTTTAGCTTTTCCTATCTCAAGTATTCTCTCTACTCTCACTCTTTCTCCTCGTGACAGCTAACATGTTCCTCACAAACTTCATTCCCATGGCCTACTTCTTCATCTTTCTTACATCCAATGTTCATATTTCTGCTGCACATTTGACAATGGGTACAGATTATGTGTAATGTTACATAAAAACATAAATAATTATTATTATTAGCACCACGTCTTACTACCCGTTCGGGTTGTACGCACTTATGCTAATGTGTAATGGTAGGGTGATTGTGAGATGAAATGGAGGACCTACAGTTTAACATGGAATCCGAACCATGGTGGAGGCCTGGCATTCCCCACATTCACAAGATGTCTTGTCAGAGGTGAAGGAAGGTTTTGGTAATGAGATAAATCCGTGCCGGGACCGAGGATTGAACCCTGGCCTCCAGCACAAAAGTCTGACACCTTACCCCTAGACCGCCAGGTCACCAATAAATATTTAAACAAGTGGAGTTAACATAAATATTTAAATATATAGAAGAGTTGCATCAAAAGTAATTTAATGCGCAAGAGTTATCATTTTTATTAATATAAACTATCCTAGCCAAATAAAACCTTACAGGCATCAACAACATACTTAATTACGATGCACCTTATTATATAGTATGATTCTGGTAGGAAGAACAGTAGAAGTTAGTAACTAAAGTTACTAAAACAATGTTAATATATTCATACATAAAGTC
>CABFVX010007387.1:4852-21459 GCA_902151425.1 Timema shepardi
ATCCGAACCACGGTGGAGGCCTGGCATTCCTCACATTCACAAGATGTCTTGTCAGAGGTGAAGGAAGGGTTTGGTAATCAGATACATCTTTGCCGGGACCTGGGATTGAACCCCGGCCGCCAGCATAGAAGTCTGACACCTTACCCCTAGACCGCCAGGTCACCCTTTGTTAGCTCCAACTGGGATCGAACAGGCTCCGTGTGCCTAGTGAAAGACCACATAACCAATAATATTAGCAAATGGGGACAAACTCGAATCCCTGAGCTTATCAGAAAGCTCTCTTGTCATTCCATCAATCAAAGTGAGTCATTCAGTATGACCCTGTGTATGGACAGCCACATTAACATTTCACAAAGTTGAGTGACAAATCAATTAGTTACGAAAACATTTCTAGTGAAATGGACACGTCATTGATAAGAGCATTCGTTCTGGTTAAGTATTAGCTTCTATAGATTTTACTAAAATCACGTCTATTCCCTTAAGATAATATAAGTGAGTATCAATCATTCATCCAGTCAAAACTTTTAATCGATAAAGCTTTGTCTCTCGCTGTATACAGTGTAGACTATTCCAATGGCTTATCCCGTTTACTATCCAGTCAAATTTTCATAGAAAGAACCTTATATGACAGCTGGAAAAGTTACTGGACCAACTTTCACGCATTCATAAAACAAGTTTTTGTTAAAAAACGTAAAGTATATTTAACTTTGAAAGATGCAGTATCTAAAGTCTGTTGATGATAGGTTTTTACTTGGATGACAGTTCAAAACCATATGTTTAGGTTTTGGGTTGCCAACACTTATAAAAGATCACTGTTTTGTTATAAATGTTAAGTTTTTAATCATATGTTATATTTTACATTTAAAATAACGTATAAGTTTTCTTACACTGTTTCATAACTTTTAATAATTTAGTTTTACCCAATCTGAAACAATATTTTAAACATAATTAAAAGTACTTATTCTTCATTTTGGAATGTTATTTATGAAGTGTGCATAGTGCATACATTAATACCTTCTAATACAGGCATAGTATTTACTTGGAAAAGAGAGAATGTATGTCATCTTATATGTATGTATATCTATATAAATTAGTTTATGATTATTTTATCGTATTTCCAAATATTTAACTGAATAAAATATTTTCATTCACTACGTGAGTGCATCATTGTAAAGAACTTGTTTCCGTCACGTATAATTGACATGGTTTAAATTCTACGGTCGTCATTTTGAAGCTATGTTAGACTTTTAGCCGAGCTATGGGAACAGAACGTTGCTCAGGGTGTACCTTGGAGGTTGTCTACACGTCATACCCGCAATGAGACGACTTGATGATAGTGATTATCTGGGTGTGAAACTAGTGGGCATCTTAAACCTAGCTTAAGCCTAAATAACCAGAACATAGTGATCATAGGAGCTGTTCCCCTTTCAGGAAAATTACCTAAGGTACCACCGTAAATTGAACAGGGGGCCTTTAGATCAGTAGCCAGAGCGTTGACCACTATACCAAGAGGCCGGTCATACTTTTAAAGTCATGTGATCTGAAGCTGTCACTTTTTGATGGATTTTATCAATACATTTAAAGTGATATTGTCAAATGTTATCCATGATGGCAAAAAAAAAAAAAGTTTGTACTTTCTAAAAGTTCCTTTCTGCTAGAATTCTACTGAAATACTCTTTGCCTTGTAAACAAAGATACATAATTAATATTAACGAGAAAGGAAAAACAAAGAAACTTATTAACATGCATACGTAGTGATATAAATCCAAAATTATTAATAAATGGATAAAATGCACGCCTGAAACAGGGGTCGGCAACCTACGGCACGTGGAACGATTTTCAATGGCACGCGGAGCGATTTGAAATAATAAATAGGCTATATAAAACTTTTATTTTTAATTAAAACCAACGGTGTGAGTAATATTTTTTTTATAACAACGTGTTTTATGTTTAAATAATTCAATTGTTTTGTTTCAAAATTTCAAAATGATGTTTTTAGAACTTAAATTTGGCTAACACATTTATAACTTTTGTATTTCGCCTATTCTGATTTCTATTAAAATATGAAATATTCAAGAAATAGTAGTTATTTAATTTATTCGATTTATAAATATGTTGTCACAATTAAATTTGATGTAAAACATCAACTTAAATTTGTTTTAAGAGTTGTACTAGTAACTAGTATAAAAATATAAACAATTTTGGTGACCTTAGGTTGGCACGCTGAGCGACTTTGTAATATTACTTCGGCACAACACTACTAAAAGGTTGCCGACCCCTGGCCTATAGCATATGGAGACAATCTTGCTTTTCCATCAAAATTATTTGAAAACCGCATAACTCACTCATATTTAATGTATACTTAATTAGAGGTATTTAAACGGGCACTTTCTGAACCGACTGGTTGTATCAGCATAATAGAAATTCTATAAGCGATAGCAAAAGAGCCTACCAATTTTTCCAGGAAAGGTGAGTGTCACACCCCTTCCAGTGTTATTTTAAATGTCACAATCGACATGGGACCAGTGGCTTTACTTCCACTCCGAAGGAAATTGTGTTACGGATGTGTATCAGTCAAGAAAAATCCGTCTGGAAACGGGACGAACAGTTAATCAAGTGAGCCAAGGGAAACAAACCAATTATATATTCCATCATATGTTCTTGATGGCAATCTCACTTTGAAAAAAACAAACTACTATGACCAATGAGAATCTTCCCCACGTTCCTTCCTCTCACTAAAGTTGTTTTCCAACCATTATGTCCATCCATACCCTTAGTTTATCCTGTAAATTAACAAGCTTACCTTGAATGATTCCATTAAGGTATAACTTATAAGATAGAGGCATAGTGTAATCAGTCAAGGTAAAACAGCTGCTATACCCTGATTTTGGTTGGAAGAACAGTAGAGAAAATTCAATCATATTTAATGGCGCCCAACTGTGATAACTTATCGCTTTATTATTTATGTTATTTTATAACTATTGATGATATCTATCAAAAGTTACAACTTCAGATAACATGACTTGATGCATGACAATATTAAAATTATTTTAGTAACTTTAGTAACTAACTTTTACTGTTCTTCCTACCAAAATCACACTATACCTATCAGGGTAAACGAAGTGTACTGTTGTGTGGGGTTATGCGGCGAAACAACGATCAAAAGTAACAAAAAATCTTGAGAGCTTTTTTTTACGAATTTCTATAATATGTAAGTGTTTTTTTACAAAATTTATATATTTAATTAAAGTAATATATACATTCTAGAAACCTAAGACTAGTGTTTTGTAGCCATCATCTTGAAACAAAATGGCGGATGTAATTTTTAACTAGCCAATATGTTAACCGGACATCCAAGTTATATCCATACAAAATTTCAGCACAATCAGTGTAGCGGTTTGGGAGTGATTGAGCAACAAGTGTTTTCATAAGTTTCTTGTATTTCTGTGAAATTCGAGTTATCGACGGTTCGATATGTGTCCGATCACGTTAAGCTCGAACTTTTGAGTACTCTACTGTAGGCCTACTTGTACGTTACCTCTTAATATTCTTTCTCATCACTATCCTATCACCTTATCTTTGGTCGTAATACCTTTTGTTAAGCGTATCAATAAAAGCAAGACAGATAATATGACAGTTATTTTTTTCAACGCACCCCTCATCTACTGATACCAAGGTGATCTCTCTGACCTGGACAAGTTGAAAGAATCGGCGCTGACTCCCAAAAAACCGAGACATAGATTTTTCTTATAAAGAGTTAATAAAATATAATTATAAAATACCTCGTTTTATGTCAAGAGCCCCCTGTAATTATCATAGCGTATAGGGCGCATGAAATGTTAAAATCAATGTAGTAAACAATTAATTTGTTGGGTGCCGACAGTATTATGTCAGAGAGTAGACCCCATAAAGAAAAATAATTGTTCGCTGTGGGCAACGCAAGCCGTACAACAAGGGCAGAGACGACGAATTTTTACTTTATTCGAAACTGGATATCAAGAGACTTCATTTTCACTTTTATAGCTCTAGAAATTGTTGGGGTCTTCACGATCAATCACGTAATTTCTGCTCCGGGCAAAAAACAAAACAACAGCAGGTAGGAACAGAGGCTTGCCTGCTCTTTAAATACCCTAATATAAGGTTTATAGCCACATTGCACCACTCAATGGAAGAGTGAGCCATTTGCACTGTCAAATGATCTTTTTAACTTTCTCGTACTCTTCGAGTAAAGAGAGAGTAATGTAATCGTCAAAAATATCCAAACCTATATTTTGATAGATGTCGACGTTTTATGACATCCTGAACCCGAAAATGTGGTTTTACGATGTCATCTGTTTGTTACTAGGACAAGATCTAAAATCATTTTACCGATCGGGCTAAACTTAGAATCTAGGGTGTTCATTAGGTTCCTCAGAGCGGTTTTTGGAATTCGCTATCTAACCTTAAAATTTAAGGGTAGTTTACTTAAGGGCAAAAGGAAGGAAAAATCGATTTGCTCAAAATCTCCTGATTCACAGATGGGAGTCAGAGAAGGTATTGGTCATTTATATGGTACATATTAAGTCTACACCTTATAGTCGTGTTATTGGACAGTGTGAATAAATTAGGCATATCAAATGTTAATATCTCTCCTATAACACGTCTTTTAACCACGCGATTGGGATATAACGCTATCACCGAAATAGGGATAGTCACCGACAAACCAGTCCATCGAGAGATTGACTCCTTATACCAGCGGTCGGCAACCTCCGGGCCACCGAGATATTTGGTCTGGTCCGCAAAAGATTTAGCAAACAAGCAACTGTGTTCGTAAAAATAGACTAATAACTTATTACTAAATGAGAAATATAAAGTTGAATTTTTTTCTAAGGTATTATTTTCCCTGGTTTACTTTTTTCTCCTCCCCTCCCTTACCATACGGTGCACGATTTCGAAAAGGTTGCCAACCTCTACCTTATATCATGTGACCAGCAAAACGAGTATCTTTCATATTACGTGTATTCTTACTTTGCCTAAAAGTCATATAAACACATGGAACCAAGACACTAAACCATAACAGATTGACAAACTGTAAATGAAAGCTGATTATTAAAAAAAACTCAGTCCGATGAAACATACTAAAAAAAGTATTCTCCTCGCGGACGCTCGGATCATTTTCAGAATTAAAAAAAAAGTATTCATGAAAGACGGGGAGACAGCCACGCCCAAAAAGCGAAAATAACAGGTATTTCGTCAAGCCTCACTTTAGATTGTCCTTTACATTCAAATGACCAGAGAATGAAAGCTAAATAAGAGAGAGAGAGAAGGACAAAGTTAATGATAGCCGCTGTCTCTTCCGAAGACTCATGGGGATATCTCTTTTAATGTCTGGGGGGACACTTCAGGACAAGACATCACTCAAGTGTCCGTCGTCCGCTTAAGAAAACATCGAAACGACATTTTGGGAGGGGAGAGAGAAAAGAAACCGAAAAACCACAGACAAAACATACAACTTTTTTTTAAATGTATTTTAGAATAGAAGGAAATAAATAAAATGGTATAAGGTAGAATATAAAGATTTAAAAAAAAGTTTTGACTCTGCGTGTTTGTTTTTTATTGTTGTGTGTACGCTTGTCTTACAGTTGTGTGTCTTTTCGTGCGGGCAAAGTGTGTGTGTGTTTTTTTCTAACTATGGTTTTATAGGCGCCTGACACAGGTCGATCGAGTAGCACCTTAAATCACAGAGAAAATAAACTAAAAATTGTTCATATCCCTCCCCTTCCCCCTTTTTAAAAAACCTAAATTATGAACAAAAATCTTTTTGGGTTCTCGGAAGCGAAAACATCTTAAAGAAGCTAAGTAAACTTTAAAATATAGGCCTACACATATATATTTCTAAGTTAAAAGTTATTATCTTATATGTATATATATATATATATAAGTTTTAAGTTAAATTTTATATATATATATAAATTACGCTAATAGGTTAGGGATGAGAAAGGTTTGATTTAGATGAAAAGTATCCGCATTTGCGTAAAGAGAGAGAGCGAAAGCGTGGGAAACAATTTAGGAAAAACTTAGTACGCCCAACCAGGATTGAACTTCGATCTGCCCATCATAGGAAGTATAGTCTATTGTGAGAGTAGCACCTTAGACCATGCGACCACCAAAACAGGTATTTTTTTTATTTGATAAATTATTTTAGCTTTAATATATTTGAAATGTAGATGATAGAATATGTATAATTTGAATTAAGCACCAACAACTTTGAGGGTATAGAATTGAAGAGAAACTATATCTGGTTGTACGCAACAAAAAAAAGTTGGATACCACTGCTCTTGCGCAAGGGTCGATCGATTGACTTACAAACTTATTAAAGATCCTGAGACCACTCTATTTTTGTTTTTTTATTTCGGTAAATGCATCTTATTTATTGCTTATTAAATTCAATTTCTTCCTCAAAACTATGTTCTCACCTTTTTATAAAAACAATATTAAATTAATAAAATGTAGACCTACATTTTCATATTAAATTATTTTCTTTTCTTATTAAATTACCGATTATGACTGATCAACATTATTTTGAGCACTCTCAAATATTACTTAGAAGTTTGTGAGTTAAGAAGATTCAAATGTTGACTTTTAATGTAATGTAGTTTTCTTACACGATCGACTGAAAATTTTGTTTAGAGCAAAGTTTTCCAAACTGTGCACCACGGAGCCCTTTGGCTCGTCCATAGTTATCTCAGACTCAGTGAGGCAATTTAGAATATTATTTAATTGTTTTTAGCACTATAAAATAGCATCAGCAATTAAGATTGTCAGTTTTTTCAAATATAAATAAAGGATGTTTGCCAAAGAGAAGCCAGCAAAATTGATGTTTTTTATATATTTTATTTTTGTAAAATTTAATTGTCGCCATCGAATGTTCATAATATTAATATAAACATTTTATGAGGGCTCCAGCATGTATTTTTTTTATGGTGCAAGGGTTCCTTTGATCTAAAAAGTTTGGGAATCCCTGATCTAGAGAACAACTTTTCAACGACCTCAACCAGGATAGTATTAAGCGTTTTTTTTTTAATTTTGAGGATTCCTATTGCAGGGAAGATGATAACAAAACATATATGTAATATTGTTTCAATTTAAAAATTACACCTGGACACGGGAATTGAACTCAGATCTCCAAGTCATCAGCAGTCTCAATTTACTGTAAGAGATTGGCGCCTTAGACCAAGCGGTCACCGAAGAAGGTGTGAATTATGCTCCAAGACAGTTTTTCTTTCAAAAACTAAATTACAAAATACTCTTGTCAAAAGGAACATTCATCCTCAATAAATAGTTTAAGTGATCGAAAAAAATATCTCTAGAAACATGAGTTTTAAAAACTAACGACACAAGACAAATAAGCAACAAAGAAACTGAATGAGATTCGGAGTTAAGTTTCAAACAGACGTATTTACGTAACTTTACCGAAACACTCAGACGTATCGACTGGTAAGAAAATACACGCACGTTACCAACCCAAAGCAGGAAATATTAAATTTCAGTACTAATCAAACACATTTTACAACCAACAATAGGGCAATGAATAAACAATTATGAGTTGTCTGTTAGCTGCAGGCGGTTTTTATTGACCCATAAAACGAACGTAATTTGCTCTTACCTCTTCAGGAAGGTTCTCTGAACACTTTTTAAAAAACTTATCTTTTTTTTACCCGCCCCCCTTTTTCTTTTACGACGTGGAAGTGAATTTCACAGACAAGAAAATATAATTATGTCGGGTTATTTAGAAATACATCATTAAATGATTAACTAATATGGATCACAGGCCTACGTAATCTACTTCAAAGGGGACTAAATATTATATCAACTTAATATTTCTAGAAGTTTAGTTCACTCGTTCAGTAAAAAAAAAAAAGTTCTAGCTCGTGATGGTGAGTATGCGAACTGAATATAAGGATCATCAAATATAATTGGTAATCAAGGGTAGGTCAGGGTTCGAATACCAACTGGATCATTCACCCTAGGTTCAAAGAATGTGTCTGATAAATTGATTTAAAATTTGTCCACGCATTTGACAGCTAAAGAGGGATAAAAAGCCACACTGACAAACTAAATGTAAAATGACCAAGTTAAAACCAAACTTCTCTACGCTCATTTAAAGTATCTATTGAAGTGATGTACAGTTCATTTATTTTGGTAAAAAAAAATATTTGTTTAAAACTGACCTTAACTCGCGTTCCTGTCAATTCCACCTTAAGGCGGCCACGTTGGTCAGCAAGAAAGTACCAATCGCTGTAGAGTCACACGGCTTAAAATACAATGGCCTGTGTCGTTTTCTGGAACTACTACTCCATTCTGTCCCAAGTTAATCTTCTTTTCCTTCTCACCTACGACCACCCTTTGTCATATTGATAAAAAAAAATGAAAAGAGAACTGAAACTTATCTCAAGGTAAAGAGGAAAGCTCGCTACTAGTTCTCAAATACATTATAAGTTTCTATTGTGAGTCTATCAAAAAATTATTGTATTTGTTAGAGGGAGACTAAATCTAGAGTCTATTTTCACCAAATCTAGCCTTATAGCTCCGCAAATATGCTTAAAAATTCATTGAAACTGAGAAAATGTCACATTTTCACACACGTGTTTCTTCTATTTATAAAATAGACATGGCTAAATGTTGTAGATGAACGTGTGAAACATTAAGAGTTTTAAGAATAAAAGAGCACGTATGACTTGGTGTATGTATGTTATTATTATTATTATTATTATTATTATTATTATTATTATTATTATTATTAGCACCGCGTCTTACTACCCGTTCGGGTTATACTCACTTACGCTAATGTGTAATGGTAGGGTGATTATGAGATGAAATATGAAATGGAGGACCTACAGTTTAACGTGGAATCCGAACCACGGTGGAGGCCTAGCATTCCACACATTCACAAGATGTCTTGTCAGAGGTGAAGAAAGGGTTTGGTAATCAGATAAATCCATGCCGGGACCGAGGATTGAGCCCCGGACCCCCAGCACAGAAGTTCGATACCTTACCCCTAGACCACAAGGTCACCATGGATGTCGTTGAAGCGAAGGGATTATGCAAGGTAAGGGAAGTGAAGATAAATTTTGTGAGGATGGATAAGAATGAAGTTGTTGATTTTTGAGCATGTATATACAGTTTCTTGCCTAATCCCTAAAGGAACGGCGTGATTAGGTGTGTATGTATGTATGTATGTATGTCTTAACATATTAAATGTGTGTGTGTATGTATGCATGTATATATTTAATGTGTGTATAATAAAACCGAAAAGGGGGTTGTGTAAGAATAAAAGAGCCTTGTTGGAATCTTTCATCTTTATTTTGAACTAACTCATCGTATAAATAAATATTGCTTTAGAGCTGAATGTCTGCGCAGCAATTTCTCGTTTAGCGAGATGGTCCCCTTAAGTTTTATCGAACCAAACTTATTCAGGAAACGTTGTATACTCAACCCATGACTACGATTTTACGTCACGGCAAAAATTTTCTGATTACTATTATGTTCCCATAACTAATAAACAAGAAATCATATTTTTATTAGTCTACGAAAATTTTGTCGACATCTTCAATTATTTTCTCGGGCAGATTCATAAGCCAAAATACTTAAAAATTAAAAATAAAATAAAGAGTTCATTAGAAAGTTTACAAAATTATAAAAGTCACACAGCTTGATAGTAGAATTATACACATTAATAAACATGTATGAACCAAACCGACTCAGCCACATCAAATTCTCTGTTCCGACTCAACCAAATCCCACCTATTCAACTTTTGGAGACAAGAATTTGAATTTATAGCTTTAAAAACGTGTTTGTCTCCGACTACTTTTATTTTTTAACCTCAAGAAAAAAAGGACACGTCTCTCCTTTCCTGATGGGTCACGATTTATCGACTGGTTGTTCCTTTCACTGTAAAGAAATAAATCTTGTTAATTTTAGTTTAGGATTAGGGGGGAAAAAAAGAGGGGAAGATGCTCATCAGCTTATTTTAGATAGTTAGCTAGCAGCCCACAAATCAACGGATGATGTCATTACTAACATTCCTAGATCGCAATTATATATAGATATATACATTACATATATATATATACAAACATTCAATTTATATTTTTTATATTTGTAGGCCTATATATAAACACTGTCGATCATAAAATTGAAGTGAAAATCTTGATTCAAATCTTCGCCGAAAATTTAGAGCAGAATCTTACACGATAGCATAGATGTATATTGATTGACCCATAATGCTTTGCAAAACAAACTAGAAACAGCTGTTTACGGGCGTATTTTATTTTTTAGTGGATAAACAGATATACTATTAACTAATCTACCACGATGGATATTTTCAAATCATTGTGTTGTGTAGTGAAACAAATATAAGTAAAGCAGAAACGACACACACGCTTCTAATTTAGCGAGTTATTTCAAATAATCCCACTACAGTAGATGCAGCTGTCTGCTAGTATCTCGTTTTAAAAGCGCATGCTTACTTATTGGGTCGGTTGGTTTTGAAATTTGACCGGTTTTCCTCTCCAAGTTGCTGATGTCGCGCAGAAAAAAGGGAAAGCTAAAGTTATCTCAAGTCTGACCAAGCGGACGACGCCGAAGAGGTTGAAATAATGGGATTGGTTTATAACTCGTCACGTGATAACGTTTCTGCTCTTGGTTTCAGCGGACGTGTGAATCGACAGTAACTAAAGTAAAATTGCTATAACAAGCATCTTCCTTATGTGACAACTGGAAATTCGACGTATTCATATATCAAATAGTGTGATCCGCAGCTGTCACCTTTGATATATATTATCAATACCTAAAAAATAACAATAATAATATAATAAAACGTTATCAATGTTTACCACAAAAAATGTGTTTGTATTTTTTAATAATTTCTTCCATCAAGAATCCTATTATAAGTTTTACCAGCATAGGGGGCTGGGGGTGGGGGGGCAAGGAGGAAAGACGTAGTAGGATTAAAACTCAAGCTAGTCTAGTATATTTTTTCCGATGAAGATGAGGTCGACAGTTCGAATTCCAGCCAGGTATATATATATATAAAAGGTTCCCATAAAATTCCAAGACACCCTTGACAGATATTCAAGAAAAGTATTACTCACTGCCCCTAGCGTTTTATTCACGCTAAGGGAGTAGAGATGAGGAAAGTAGAGTTGATAGGAAATATACCCGTATCGGCGTGGAGGGAGGGCTAGGGTAAAAACATCCTCACTATATATATATATATATATATCCTATCAACTCTACTTTCCTCATCTCTACTCCCTTAGCGTGAATAAAACGCTAGGGGCAGTTAGTAAGACCACGTAAAAAACAAAGTAATTTTATTTTTATTTAGAAACCTTTCTGAGAACTCGTTTAGGGTGGGATTGTAAGGATTGAGTTTTAAGGGCTGTATTTTTGCAGGTTTTTTTTTACAGGAACAATTTTGTCGTCAAAATAAATAAGAAATCTATCCAGTGGAACCATAAGTTTAGTTTTCTTAATATGGTTTCATTAACATTTCTTGAATATCTGTCAAGGGTGTCTTGGAATTTTATGGGAACCTTTTCTCTTCATTTTAAGAAGTTTGTCATCTAATGGCGCTATGCTCATGATACAGATAGTCAACAAAAGTTGATATCACCATTTGTAGAAAATTAAACTCTATGTTTCTACTAAAGAAATATTTTATTTGTTTTACAGAGGAAAAATGTTTACATTAAATCTATTAAAAAAATGAACTTTTTCTAACGTACATGTCCACCTAAGAAAAAGTTTGTTCCCAATTCTAATAAAATAAACAGGACGATGTGTTGTCAAAGTCGACTCAAATCTCATCGTACAAACAAACGGTTGTACCATACGCGTGTCAAATAATAAATAAATAAGTTTACACTGCGCCAATATTCTGCGCAAAGGTAAGCCAAACAGATGAGTAATTTTTTTAAAAGCTTTTAATTACAAACAATTCTATATAAATAAATAATAGTGATGTATTCTAAAAAAACTATTTTTTATTTCACATGAAAATAGCCCTGATAGTGGTAGTCAAATTTATGATTCAATTTTAATTTCCACCTACATAGATTCACCACCCCCACCCACTCCTCTACAACGTAATAAAAATAAAACATCCCCCAACATTAGCTAATGTAGAACATAACATGTCCCACAACATTGAAAAAAAAACTGTAAACCAAAACTTATGAATTACATGACAATAAAAAAAACACAGAGTAAAAAAACACCTGCTGTTGTTCTTGTATCCCAAACACATGAAAAGTCATACATCAACCACCCATAATTCCCGGTACACAAGCCGTGCATGCTTCAGAATACCCGGGGACAGCCAATAGTCCATCCCTAACCACCCCACCTCATCCATAGACTAGCTCTTTTTTTTTTAAACCCAACGCTGTTATTTTTGTGGTTCTGTTAACTGTCATATGTGTTGGAGTATTCACTTCCCCCCCCCCCCCCTTTTTCCCTTGCCCCTGTTCCCCCCCCCCCCCCCCCCTTTTCCCTCCAAAACCCCAAAAAAAATACACCCAACTCCCTTTTGCACGGCANCAATAACAATTACACGAATTGACTTCTGGCACGGCAACGCTCCTGGTGGGCATTATTTCCAGTTGTTCAGGGACAGAGGACTTAATCACACAGATATCTACCCTCCCCCCCACCCTCAAACCCCGTTCTCTCGCACACAGTGGCTAGTACTTGTATTTTTATCTACTACCCTCCTCCCCCCCGAGCTATTTCACCTCGATACACTCTAATACAACACTCGCAATCGAGAGAGGGGAGAGGGAGGAAGCACACGTGTAACTAAAAGGCTTGATTGGGTCTGAAAAACCTGAAACTCTTAATTCATTCAGGGCCCAGTCAGTGTTAATTAAAATTGGACGCCACGGACAGAAAAAAACAACACAGAAACGGTTGTTTAAGAGAAGGATAGGGGTTAGAAAAATGACGGAGGGGGGGATCGGGGATTGACGGGGGTCCCATCGTTCATTTGTTTTAATTATTGGTTTGCGGACATAGTTTAGTTTAAAGGTATTTGAACAAAGTATGCTCTATTTTTTTTTAAATTAATATAGATGTGTGAAGTTTCAAAATGTCAAAGTCTAAGGTAAAATATCCTTGACACCCACAGTAAGTTTCTCATCACCAGAATATTTCAAATTAAGGAGAACATTTCAATTCATTATGAACATATTTGAAATATCTCATTAAATATGACATATTTCAACATAAATACATTTTTGAATCTACTAAGGAGTATTTTAACACCAACTAGTGATTATGCCATTAATAAAGTAAGCATAGAATATACATTCAGATTGTCTGCATAAAATAACAATAAAGTGTGCTTTGGTTTTACCTCCAAGCCTTTTTGTTTACCAAAATGCATTTAATGAATAATTTAAATATTAAAAGTAGTGTTATGTAACGACAACAAAAACATTATCTTCTACTTCACTTGAACTTCGTTTCGCATTTAAAAAGTGACCTTCACACCCTACTATATAGACTATTTTGTTGTTTACAAAGAAGTAAGATCCAAGTTTGAGATGGGCGAACACCACATTACAGTTTTCATATTATGAGCACAGACTTAAATATTTTTTCAAAATAAAAGTCTAGAACACATTTTATTCCCCCTGTCCTTGTGTGGGGGAAAGGTAGGCATGGTCCAATTCTCATAGGAAGAACCTTTTAGAAAATTCAAACTTCTTTTAGGTAAACATTAATAACATTTTATTGTATTATTATTGTTATTTGTGAGTATAGATCTAGTAACTTTTCTGGCCGTTAATTAAGGTCCTTCATATGAAAATTGGACTGTAAGAACAATGGTGCCACAATCTATAGGAGTGAGATATTCTTGTGTCACACATTATAGGAGTGAGATGTTTTTGTGGCACAAATTATAGGAGTGAAATATTCTTGGGCTACTAATTATAAGAGTGAAATATTCTTGTGGTAAAAGTTATAGGAGTGAGATATTCTCGTGCCACACATTATAGGAGTGGGATGTTTTTGTGGCACAAATTATAGGAGTGAAATATTCTTGTGGTACTAATTATAAGAGTGAAATATTCTTGTGGTATAAGTTATAGGAGTGAAATATTCTTGTGGTACTAATTATAAGAGTGAAATATTCTTGTGGTAAAAGTTATAGGAGTGAGATATTCTCGTGCCACACATTATAGGAGTGACACACATTATAGGAGTGAGATGTTTTTGTGGCACAAATTATAGGAGTGAAATATTCTTGGGCTACTAATTATAAGAGTGAAATATTCTTGTGGTAAAAGTTATAGGAGTGAGATATTCTCGTGCCACACATTATAGGAGTGGGATGTTTTTGTGGCACAAATTATAGGAGTGAAATATTCTTGTGGTACTAATTATAAGAGTGAAATATTCTTGTGGTATAAGTTATAGGAGTGAAATATTCTTGTGGTACTAATTATAAGAGTGAAATATTCTTGTGGTAAAAGTTATAGGAGTGAGATATTCTCGTGCCACACATTATAGGAGTGGGATATTTTTGTGACACAAATTATAGGAGTGAAATATTCTTGTGCTACTAATTATAAGAGTGAAATATTCTTGTGGTAAAAGTTATAGGAGTGAGATATTCTCGTGCCACACATTATAGGAGTGGGATATTTTTGTGGCACAAATTATAGGAGTTAAATATTCTTGTGCTACTAATTATAAGAGTGAAATATTCTTGTGTTAAAAGTTATAGGAGTGAGATATTCTCGTGCCACACATTATAGGAGTGGGATGTTTTTGTGGCACAAATTATAGGAGTGGGATGTTTTTGTGGCACAAATTATAAGAGTGAAATATTCTTGTGCTACTAATTATAAGAGTGAAATATTCTTGTGGTAAAAGTTACAGGAGTGAGATATTCTAGTGTCACACATTATAGGAGTGGGATATTTTTGTGGCACAAATTATAGGAGTGAAATATTCTTGTGCTACTAATTATAAGAGTGAAATATTCTTGTGGTAAAAGTTATAGGAGTGGGATATTCTCGTGCCACACATTATAGGAGTGGGATGTTTTTGTGGCACAAATTATAGGAGTGGGATGTTTTGTGGCACAAATTGTAGGAGTGAAATATTCTTGTGGTACTAATTATAAGAGTGAAATATTCTTGTGGTAAAAGTTATAGGAGTGAGATATTCTAGTGTCACACAATATAGGAGTGAGATTTTTTGTGGCACAAATTATGGTAGTGAGATATTCTTGTGGCACATATTATAGGAGTGAGATATTCTAGTGTCACACATTATAGGAGTGAGATATTTTTGTGGTACAAATTATAGTAGTGAGATATTCTTGTGGTAAAATTTAAGATAGAGGCCTAAATAATGGTATAGGTTTCATACTTTATGGGATGTTTTTTCACAAAAACTATATTGACACAAAAATTATGGGGAAAATTCTTGTAGTCAAATTATAGTAATGAGATATTATTATGGCAAAAATTATTGGCGTGGTCTATGCTCTTGGCAAAAATTTAGCATTAAATATTGACAAAGGTTTCCGAATTTTTGTTCTAAGTTGCGCAGCCAACTACATGGATATCATAGATTCAAAACATCTTCAGTGAATGACAATATAGTTGCACTTAAATGTTTAGAGGGTTTATTAAAATTATTTACAATCTTAAGGAGCCGAAAATATGAGAAAATGCCCACATTTTAGCATATGTAAATATCATCTTGGTGGACGAGAACAATGATTGATCTAGCTGATAGCATCATAAAACTCATTTGCATTGTATGGACAGATATCTTTTTCATCGAGCTATTATTTTTCTGTTTGATGTGTTGAGTCCAAAAACTTTACACTTTGTAAGACAAGTAATTAAACATAGTTTAAAAATATATTTTGTAAACAAAAGTTAATGTATTAGGCCTTATAAAGGTTCAGTAAAATGTTTAAAAATTATATTTTTTGTTGCATTTAACAGGTCATATGTGAATTTTAAACTTTAATTTGGGTTATTTCATGTATTTAATTTTGACTAAAAATGTATGCGCCCTTAATGATTACATAGTTTAATTAAGGTGCTTCCTCTAAGAATAGATATAGATAATTGTATTTAATTATTTTCTTGAAAGGTAGTGTTTTACACATGGTTTATTCTTGCACAAAGCGCTTTATTCCCAAAGAAGATGGCAAACCAGATTGCGCAGAAACTGTAAACGTGAATCAAAGATGTTCAGAATTTGAGGAGCCAACCTGTCACCTCTGGCGTTCACCTGAACATTGTCTAGGTAGAGTAGTCGCGCAGGTTTCCCAATCTTTAGGAGAACAATGACAGTGGTGGTGGGTTGAAACAATGCAGCACCCAGAGCTAGGTGTGTTGGGTGTGTCACTGGCCAGTTGTAGTTCTGACAAACAAGGACTTGTCGGGTAACACTTGGGACACTCACTGCCACATTATTTTTTCAAAGATTCATAATGATTCAACTACTTGGAATGATTTGTTTTTCTCATAGGCCCTACTTTCCGACTTTGACTTTTTATATATATATATATATATATATATATATATATATATAT
>CABFVX010007388.1:0-10574 GCA_902151425.1 Timema shepardi
TCCCCCACCCCCCTAGCCAATTAAGGCCCCATTGTTCGCGTTAATTACCCTATTGTTCGCCCTCGGAATCGACAAACCGTCTTACTGCCCTGGGGTCTAGATATTTATTAATTGGCTTTATAACGAATTTTAACACATCTATCTACTGAGGTAAGGGTTCCATCTTCGATTCCCAGTGTATTGGCAAAATCTTTCTTGGGAAAATTGAGCTTTCCTCTCTCTCAACTAACGTATCATCTTTCAAATAACTGGGTGTTGTGTATTTTCTAGAACTAAATTGGTGTCTGTTCTGGAGTAAAGCTGGCATGTAAGTCATATGCTAATACTTTATCATTTTAAGTATTAATATTCTATCGCATTTGATATCCATCTGATTTATACGCATTTCAAATACCCTAAAGAAGTAGATATTTGGAAGGTGGAATTTAAAGGAGATTTAGCTGCATTTACCTGGAGGGAGATACATAAACCATTAAAGTAAAACCCCCTACTCTGAACACCCTGTTGAGATTCAAATCCCAATATTCTCGCTACCAGACTAAACGACACTGACATTTGGTTATCTCACCCACTGACATGGGTGCTAATATATGCTAGAACAATGAAAAAAATGAACTCGTCAAATCTCCCTGATAAAAAAGTGGTAATAACCGGGATACTAATAGTAGATATATTTGTTAACACCGTCCAGAATTGAACCAAGGTTTCTCTGGATTTGCGGTAGACCACTCTACGCCCTGAGCCACGTGACGTGGAACTTTAAAAATCCCCGAAACAAAACTGCCGGTATCGATGATGATTAGGTCTTCGTTTTTAGAATGGTGGCAGCCATTTAATTGACATCCCTCGTCAAATATTAATTCGCATCTAGGCATGACCGCCTGTTCGCCCCCGTTCCGTCATGCGTGCACTTGCTGGCAGGTTCGTCATGAAAGAGCAATCACAGGGTTTGCAAGCCCATGAAATGGGAATTGGGGAAAGGGTGAAGTATAGGGGGAATAAAATAAAATATACACTCGGTTCTGATTAGTTCTAGACTCTTTTATTAGTTATTATTTTTTTCCTTGATATACGTCATACCACTATTCTGGAATATACTATTGGGGCAGGGAGGAATAAAGTAGAATATAGAGGACATCTGCGTGCATTAGCGTGGAGTGAGAGTGGAAATCACATCAGTATACCCACCAAGGATAGTCCACGTGTCTCCGAGTGCACTCTTTTTAATTGTTATTATGTTCAACAGCGAGGTCCTTTATGAATGAATATAAGCATTAAGAGTCGCTGAAAATCAAAATTGAAAATCAGGAGTTGGAAAACATATAGAAGTTCAAGTACCTGGGAAGTGTTCTGACAAAGAATGACTATCGCACCAATGACATTAGGTTGAGGACCACCATGGCCAATTAAGAATTCAGCAAGAAGAGGCTACTGCTGACCAGCAAGTTACGTTTGGAACTGAGAAAGAAACTGTCGAAATGCCACATTTGGAGCATAGCGTTCTATGGATCAGAAATTTGGACTCCTAGGAAGATAGAAGAGAAATACTTGGAGAGCTTTGAAGTTTGGTGCTAGAGAAGACTTGAGAAGATCAGATGGAGAGAGAGTGACAAATGAATAAGTCCTAAGAAGAGTGGATGAGAAGAGAACAATTTTGGATGTGATTCTTCGGTACAAAACAAACTGGATCGGACACATCCTTAGGAGGAACTATCTTCTGCATGACGTCATAGAAGGAAAGGTTGAGGGAATTAAGAGATTAAGAAGGAGGAGGATTTAAATATTAGTTGACTTGAAAGAAAGGTTTTAGAAAACATTCTAAAATCTTATATTTCTTACTTCATATTTCAATTGGATTAAATTTTGTCAAACAGCAAATATTTTTCTTAAGAATTTTGTCTAATTCTTTTTATAATTGCCAATTAACTTTTAACTATTCAATCCATATTATTTTCATTAAAACAATAATAACATACTCATATTTTTAAAGACTTATCATTTCTTCTTACCCGCCTCTGTGGCGAAGTTGGCTAACGCGCTTGTCGTGTTGAGCTCGACTGCTGAGGACGGGGAGATCGAGGTTCGAATCTCGGTCGGGTGAGCTGGAGGTGGTTTTTCCTAAATGGTTTTCCACTCTCCCTCCACGAAAATACGGGTTCACTTCCTCTAATTCAACCTTCCCAATTCCTAATCCATTAGAGTAATTAGTACTTAAGGCGTATAACCCGAACGGGTAGTAAGACGCGGTGCTAAATATATTATTTCTTCTTAAAACTCTGGTGGCTCAAGGAGGAGGCAGAGAGCACGGTGCATTCATGGTCTAACTTCACTGACAAGGAATGGACCTGTCGTAAGACAGAACATTTTATAATGACTAGTAGGGTGAGGAAACGCACCTTCATTAATGTAAAGAGATTAGGAGAACATCATAGCTATAAATTATATATGTAATGTCAACGCCAGTTCCCCGGATGAAATGTGAACTTTGACATTCCTGTCACTAGCAATCCAGAATGTTGGGAGATTGCCCCTTTGAACACGTGGTCACCAGTGCTGGTAATTTTAACTCTTCTAGCATTTGGTAGCCTCGATTAGTTCATTTTTGTAACGGATTTTATTTGTTATTTGGTACAATTTAGAACCCTCCCTTGTGTTTATAGCTCCTACTATTTAATTAGTAAATATATAAAAGCTACCGTTAGGTGTGTAGCACTAGTTGTAGTTTTCTAGGTTAAGTTAGTTGGCAAGTCATACTACGCAGTCAATTAATAAACATCAGGAAGCGAGGCTTAGGTGTATAATATAAGACGTGATGACCTAGGTTAAGTTAGCTTGAAAGTTGTACGATGATATAATTTGTGTCTTCAGAAAGTAAACGTTAAACTACACAATAATATTATAACACAAACTAATTGTGGAAATTAGATTTTTATCCTTTATTGAGAATATGAAAGGTGCAACAACTTGACTTCATTGGTAAATTTCTACGTTGTTAAAGGGAACAAATAGATTAATGTTGGCTCTTTCAGTAATCAAACTCTGGATAGTATGCCGGACGTCATACAACCTAGCTCAGGTCATCCATGAGCTTAGCTACTTATCTCTCTCTTTTTATATCTGTGTTTTTTGCATGTATATTCATAATATAAATTCTTTTTTGTGTATATATGGGTGTGTTTTGTGTATATTTGTGAGGGAAATTTACATTCATTCATTATTACATTATTGTTGTTATTTCAAAGTCTATTTTTATCTGTGTGGTGTTTACAATTGACAACGAATATCGTTCATATTGCCAGCATTTTTTGTTGTAACAAATGGAGAGGGGTGTAAAAAAAAAGGTACAAAATCACGGCTCTGTCAGTGATAATTATTTCGACAACGTTGAAATGATGTAATTTGATTGAGTGGAAGGGATAGGGGTGGTATGCATCTGAGTGGGTTAGGGGAGGTTGTATATGTGAACGGTGATGTTGTGGGAGGTGGTAAATTGTTCGAACAAATCCTTCCTTTTAAAAAAATGTATATTTGTACCATTGAATAGGAGATTCCATTCGTGTGTATTGTGGTGGACAAAGCAGTGGTGCGCAAGGCTTAACGTCCCACCACTATACACCCTCACACCCCTTCTCGTCCTTAAAGCTCATTCAACCAGCGTGGGTCGGTTCCACGTGTTAGAGATCCCTACTTTCATCAGGGAGGATGAAGATCAACTCAAAACCATCTGTTATTCCAGTTTTGTTTTTGTCGTTTAGGTTTTATTTGTCTTCCTCCCACAAGTTGAGTTCCATTTCGGATCCTCTTAAATATCCTAATCTCTTACATAAAAACACTCCCTACTACCTACATATTTTGGCATGTGGTCTGATTATAAAGCTCATTCAGCTAAGTACTTTTTAGTACAGGGAGGTCGAGGTTAAGATCCCGGCAAGGTACCTAGGATGTTTATTCCTAGCTGGTTTTCCATTTGGCATGAAAGCAAATATGTAAACATTTCCTCTGAATTATATATTCCTCATTCCAAGGGCCGGTGCAACCGGGGTTGAACACGTGATTTTGCACAGTGTGGCAAACTTTGGAAGGTGATGAAATATGGCTAACAGTGAAAAATCGTAATAAAATAAAACATCAATTTAAATCTTGAAATTATCAGTAGTTAAATATCAACTAAGGGCTCCAACACTCCCAGGTACTTTGTGATTGTGTGAAAAAAATGTAAGACTATCGGATTAAACCATTGGTGGTTAAAATTTATTTTAACCATACTTTTTTTAGCTACAAATGTCCATTTCATCAACTGACTTATTATCAGCATATATATTACAAGTTAACTTATTTATAGAACAGACACAACAGCCAGTATTTCAGCCGTTAGTTTATCATGTGTAAGAGTAGTCCTCAATTTCACAAATTAGAGCCTATTTTTTTTGGCCACACGGGGAATCGAACTATGAAACCTTAACTCAGTAGAGATGCAATACTGACTGAAATGAGGTGTTGGACTGCTCTGAGGTTAATTTAAAAACCTTTGAAAATTCACTCTAAGCGCATTTCAACGTAAATAAAATATTATTTGAAAAATATTTAATGTTGATGCTACGACTTTATAATTATCATGTATGACATAGGAAAACGTAATTAGTGTCATGTATTTTTTGTATTAAAAAGATCTTTATTAAGTACTTCCATTTAGAATGAAGTAAATTCTCTCACTTTTTTTTTCTTAAGGTTTAAATCACAGGGCAAACCCAAATTCCATTAATTAATGTTAGTGTTTCCGCCCCAAATACCTTGTTGAGAAGAGCCATTGGGGGTAGATAGACTGGTTAAGGGAGGAGGGTGAAAGATATATTGCCAGAACCTCGCTAAAGGATTGTAATTGGTAGGTTTGCGCGGCACAGAAAACAACCAACTGGATGGAAACAAACGTTGAACGACGCTTCATGAAAGAGAAGATATTGCTCTTAGCGAGAAGGGCTTTTGGACGGAGTCGGATACTTTAAGTAAGCGCAGGGCGTGGATCGTTTCATGAAGGAACAAGAAATTGAAAACTAAACGATTCTTCTCAAGATGGCTAAACAGTTAAAATATTTAACTTGGATACATAAAAAAATACTTTGACAAACAAATATTATATTGATTCTTGAATCACAGGATTGTCACGCAGCTTGATCCTAGATCAAGAAAAGTTTCGGCTGCAACAAAATTAATTAAGAATTAAAATATCTGAACACCTGAGCATAGATTTAATCAAATAATAAAGTAAAACAAATATGGACACACTGTAAAAAGCACTATATTTGTAAAATCAGGTTGTTAAATGACCTGAATTATACATAACATTTGAAACTATGTATATATTTTAGGCTTATGTCTCTAGTAGCCTAGGCTGCAGGATACTTATATATTCATTTCATAAATTGAAATTTCAAACACTTTTCTTATGAAAAATGTTTTAATAATTTAGTAGCGATATTAATAAACATACACAATAAAATGTACTCGTTGTAAAATTCATATACAATTTTATTTTCATCTATGATTTAAGATAAGTTCTTTCCTGGAGCTATTTTGGATCACAGCCATTCTCTACAATTTCAATGTATATTTGAAAAACTTCAGCTGAAGACGCCATAATTGATTGGCACAAATATCCTTAAAATTAAGTCACACTCAAAATAAATATATAAAGCACACACTTCACGTTAAATAAGAACGCAAACACTAACTAGGCTACTAAGACTTACAGGTTATGTATCTCAACCAGATGGTCGAAGAATCAAACAGTTGATGAAAGAGAATTGGCTGGTCATCTTGGCCAGAGATTTGATCGACAATCACATCCTAATTGTTAATGGTGTAAATGAAAATGGGGTTTGAGAGACTGAGGGGAGATCAACTTATATCTTATCTCTGATCAAACCACTGATTATTGATTATCCAACCACCCTTATTTTCACAAATCTTTTATTGTGATTTACAAAATTTTAACGTTAATCCAAGGATATATAAAATACAATGATGGCATCTAGGGGCGTATTTTCTTTTAAGTAAAATAGTTTACTGTATTGTTCGAGTACATATTAGTGTTTTACGGAATGTCTCTTGCTTCACAGCACTCCTATTACTTATATTTTTATGTTTTATTTTCACTTATTATAAATACAATAATAGATGGTTTATTTCCAGCACACCGTATTTGTAAAGTCAAAACTTAACGCCTTTGAAGGTAAGGTCACATTCACACTTTGTCTGCTCATTACCTTTCATGTTTTGTGGGTACATTTTCTTTAAATTCAATCTTATTCATCCCTACCCCCATTATGCCCGAATGAGCAGTATGTCTCGGAGCACAGAGTAATAACTATACTCATATACAGACTCCAACAATATCCCTTATCTTCTTTCCAATTTGAAACATTAATCAAGGCCAAACAAGCAGGTTCTGTGTTCTTGGTGTTGCTGGCATTGGAAAATAAGACTTATTTGTCTTAAAAGATTTAAAAATAATCTGAATCAAGACGTAGTGACATCTTTTTTAAAGGTATGTCCCCTGCCTTATCGGACTGATTTAAGGGTATTTGACAATGAAACAATTTATCTTTGGATGAGGATATGCTAACTCCCATTTATTCCTCCCCCTTCAAGGTTTTTGTCTCGGACTCCTGACTATGCCGTGCAGGCAGAAGGTTCACGGCCACGATGCTCTGGCTATCATGTTGCCAGCCCGGTGGCTCAGTCGAGTCTCGAGGTCCATTGATCACACAGTCTCCAGCTTCCCACGCCTTGGGGAAGATAGGGGGATTCCACTCATAGATGTATCGTTGAACCACCTTTTCCAAGACTCTTGTCAAAGAATCTCTCAAGTGTCTTAGTTAGGTAGCCTTTTTGCTTTTAAGTTTATTTACATCGTGTTTTGTTATCCGTGCGGGCTACCCACATTTTAATTACTATTGAGGGACAGGGACGAAGAATGTATACTATAAGGGAAACGTATCCTCATTTCCTTGGAGAAAGAGGGCGATAAACATTTTAAGTATACACAATCCTCAACATACTCATCCTGTATTCGAACTGTTACACCCTCTCTACGACTCGTTATTACCCCGACCATTATAAGGTAATAAAGGGAGAGGATATAAACTACATATACAAAAAAATGGAATCTGTAAAAATACGTAAATTCAACAAAGAGTAATTTTATTCAATAAATGACAATAGCGCAGATGACAACAAATGGTCTCATTATATCATAATGAGTTCTGTTGGAAATCATACTCGAAGTAAACAACTTTACAAATTTAAGTTGTGCAAGTATTTAAACAAAAAGGAAACATGATATCTATCACAAAATTGATAGACCAGTCTATATGAGACAATACTACAGAGTAATTATTTATATGTGATACAAAATTTATAAGGGCCTAATGGGCACCTTGATATGGTTCAAAAGGTTTCATGATGCGCAGAAAACGATATCTAAAATATAAAGAAAATTAAATGTTGACGATTACATTACAGAGTTTACATAAACGTGAGAGATTGACTACCAGACATAAGCCAAGCACCCACGGGACTACTCGATCAGAAAGAATATGGGACACACAGTTCCCGAACTAAACAAACAAAACTGAGCCGTTCAAAAGGAACTTACGTTACAAAGTTATCCTAATTTAAGATTCAAAAAAGTAATATCTCGTTACGTTAATTCTAACTATATATGCTAATATGAAAAGTTACTTTTAAAAAAAAACGGGAATACTCTGCAATTCCAAACAAATAAATATAAACCTGTCAAATTCTATTTATTACGTAACTGAAAATATTTACGAGAAAAAGTACAATAGTAAACGACTAGCGCCCGAGCGGCGACATTTGTAAGATATAGTATTTTAAATTTAAATAGACGATCAAATTATGAATGTAATAAATTTTGAAACAGAATATTTTTTATGTTTGAAGATTATAGAAAAAAGTTAGAGTCCATAACTCCACTCGTCTAAGCGACGAATTTGATACATTTACAAGTCCTTCTCCTAGCCATTGCCCAGCTCCATGACAATGTTCTGTCGTTGATCGTCGATCGTAGAATAGTCAGTCTTTACACACTAGCATAGCCATTATATAGGGATTTCAATGTTGTTATCGGGAAACACAAACACACGCGGTGACGTCACGATGCCTGCAAAACATGTGGATTTCGATGAAAGTTGTTCTTGCTCCATTGGAATATAGTGAATATCTCCAATCATACGATGTTTCTAAGGAAGTTCCTCTAGTATCCGCCAGAGGTCAGCAACATAGTTGTCTTCTAGTCGAAGTAGATAGTCGTTGGTTCATTTCACGCACGTACAGCTGAAGTGCCGGGACGCGTTTGTAGATACACCGGCTTTTCCTGCTCCATTCGCCGGTCTTGGTTTACCGTGAGTCGTCCAGCCTAGCAGGTTTCTAGAGACAGCATATTCAAATGGTAAGTACGTGGATATAATATATTTTACATTGGTTTGATACGAGTTGTGAAACATATTGTCCAGCATGGTTATATTATTTCTTCTTAGCCTACAAGAACTACAACAGCGAACAATACTATTGTAGGGATCCTAAGATTAATTGATTTTATTGGGGCGGGTAGTAAGAATTGAAGCGATACATCCATTAATGTTCGTAGTGGGCGTGGTCCCATTGGAACATTATACATCATAATGTTACAGAACTTTTACCTCAACCGTTCCGGCAAATCGGATTAGATAAAACTGATATTTAGTCCACTTCCCCACATATGCATTATTTTGTTTTGAGTCATCACGTCTCTATACGGTTAAAACACACCCCAAAAACGGGATCTTGGAGACAATTTTTGCGCTGTATTTGAAATACCAGGGGTGCTTAAAAATGTTGCCTCCTATTTATTTTTTTTGCAAGGATGTAGGTGTATATATTTGAATAAAACCAAAACATTTAACTTTCTGCTACCTTATTGTTTACCTCTATTCAATTATTTTTCCATCCTTGAGGTCAATCCACGTTTGCCAATGCCCTACTAGTTTCACGACTCCATCATGATAGAATTTCACATCTTATCTACGTAACCACAACTTCAATTCTGACTTGACTTCGTCGACCTACCCAAAATGATGTCCTTGAAGGAGTTCTTTAAGCTTTAGAAAGAGATAAAAATCCTACGGAGCAAAGTCTGGGCTGTATAGTAGGTGATCCAAGACTGTGAAACCAAGGCGTAAAATCTCCGCAGTTTAACTCGTGCTAGTGTGGGGTCAAACTTAGTTTCCTCTGCGTTTCAAAGTAACTTTAAAAACTGATGGTTGTGCCTTTAAGTATGAATACTGAGCGCACCACACCTCTTAACATCCCAGAAAACCACGAGCATGAATCTACCCACCGGCGTTACAATATCGCTTATTTTGGTACCAGTAATCTTTTGTGGTGGTATTCCATGAACATTATTTTGTTCTCTGGCTCAAAATGATGCACCCAGCTCTCATCTCCCATGACCATGTTGTCCAAGAATTCATCGCCTTCATATCCATGGCCCACCAAAAGCTGTTGACTAATGTCCGCCCAGTTCAGTTTCATTTCGGGAGTGAGCATTAGAGGTGCCCATCACACGCACACCTTTCGATAGCCCAGATTTGCAATCATTGCCCGAATTCGCTCACGTGAAATGCCAGTTTTTTACACCAGTTCTTGTTGAGAAACAAGGTGACTCTGATTATTGAGTCCATCCTCACGATTCCGGTAGCCTTATTGGTAACAGTTCGTGGCCTTCTGTTCTGTTGTTTGTCGCTCAGGCTGAGAGTTGCTCCTTCGAGTCTTCCCTCTCAAGAACGTGCAACCCAACGTCACACAGTACTGATGTCAACACATCACTCTCTATAAGCAACCGCCATTCTCCACTGAATGTCAATCGGACACACGTTTTTATTCAGTTTTAAGAGATCGATCACTGCACGTTGTTTCAACTACACTGACATACTCGTGTTATAATCCGCCATGTTTACGACCACAATTCAAAGACTTAGCCTCGCGAGGTGGTAAATGCTAGCTAGATATTTGAACGCATATATTAGTTTGTACTTCTATGTTTGTTCATTTTATAATAAATAAATAGGAGGTACTACTTTTCAGCACGCCCACGTACAACGTCTCGACGTTCTTGAATATGGCCTAAGCATATTTTGTTTACGGACCGTTTGATTGGGGACATTAGATGGGGCTATATATTAGAGGCTCTGCCAAACACTGTTGAAATATTTTAAATTGTTGGAGAATTACTGAAATGGCTATAAATATTTTTTTACAACAAACATGATTTTAATTGATTTATTATTATTATTATTATTATTATTATTATTATTATTATTAGCACCGCGTCTTACTACCCGTTCGGGTTATACGCACTTACGCTAATGTGTATTGGTAGGGTGATTGTGAGATGAAATGGAGGACCTACAGTTTAACGTGGAATCCGAACCACGGTGGAGGCCTGGCATTCCCCACATTCACAAGATGTCTTGTCAGAGGTGAAGGAAGGGTTTGGTAATCAGATAAATTTATGC
>CABFVX010007388.1:17928-29218 GCA_902151425.1 Timema shepardi
TATAAATAGTTGTGATAGGGATTGAGAAGGTGTACATACATTAGAATGGACAGGGGATGGTTAAATTCAGTAATGAGTCTTGTATGTAAATTTCCCCACGCCCTGACGCCCAGACCATGCGACCGAGATTCAAGCCTTGACGCACTGTACCCTAGAGTCTATTGTGATCCAGCCATCTTAGACCGGGTGACCTTAGGTTCGGATAAAGACTTCAAGATTTAACAAATTGACCATCCGCAGGGAAACCTATATATTTTAATCTCCATAGGTGACCTGGCGGTCTAGGGATTAGGTGTCAGACTTCTGTGCTGGGGGTCCGGGGTTCAATCCTAGGTCCCGGCACAGATTTATCTGATTGCCAAACTTTTCCTTCACCTTTGACAATACGTGTATTAATCACAACTTGTGAATGTGTGGAATGCCAGGCCTCCACCATGGTTCGGATCCCACGTTAAACTGTAGGTCCTCCATTTCATCTCACAATTATCCTAAACATTACACATTAGCGGAAGTGCGTATAACCCGAACGGTTAGTAAAACGTGGTGCTAATAATAATAATAATAATATTTCCATGGTTATGATTTGGGAAACAATTATTCTATGGACGGGGGCTTAAGGTGTCAACCTCATCTGGTTTGGTTTGCTAGTGATGAGGAGGTTAGGGTTCAAATCCTAGACGGGTGTAGTGAAGAGTTTTTTTACTAAATGGTTTCCTCACACACTCCGTGAAAATGCGGGTACAATCTATTTCAATATTACCTTCCTCAGCCCTACCTCTTTAGTATAATTAAATATGGTCAGCCAGTACGGATAAGAATATTTTATAATCATAATTTATCCTAGAAGATAGCAAACAATCTTTCCTTAGCTGATTTATCTATGACCTTTTATAGTTTTATATCATAGTATCATGAAACAGGGTAAGGCATTTTACCCTATAACTCTATAAGATGTTAGCGTAGAGAACGCAAGCTTTTAGCGTAGAGGACGCAAGCTAAGGTCTGTATCGTTGCAATATTTAAGCCAAACCCTCTTTTTGGACACGGTGTATAAAATATTTCTCCAATAGAAACAAGGTTTAATTATCTTCATCTGGTGATGTCAACAGTTTTTAAATATATGTAACACAATTTTTAAATATCTGTCGTGAGCATAGTGGCATTAGATAAAATAAAAACTTTCCAAAAGAAGAGAAAAGAGTTGGTCATTAAATTTCAGGACTGACAGATATTCAATAACAGTTGAGGTCACAATGTGAAGAAAATTAAACTCGTTTCTACTGGAGAATTATTTTTATTTTTGACAAAAAAAAGTTTTTGATATAACAACCGCGAGAATACTGCTCTCAACTCGTGTTACTTACCCTTCCACCATAGAACTGAGTATATTTGTACGTACATTGCAGGGTACGACTGCGCTTAATTCCCCCAGGAGCTCAGTATATTAAATACGAGGCATTCATATAACAATAAGACCAGTTTATCGATACAGGGGGTGGATTGAAAGGGTCGTCTGTTGAAGCACTTCATGCCGTGAAACTTATTGTCGGTGCTCCATTCATGCCTCCTTATCAATAGAATGCGGGTGTACAACCTGAGGATATTGACTGTAAACGGACCCCGTTACGCGTTGCGAAAGCAGTAATTTCCTTTAGGGCAGACCTTCCTTGAAGAAAAGGATCCATCTATACCTCATAGAAGCTAAGCTGACACCTCTCAACCCCTCTCTCCAATAACTAGATAACTAAATCGGTCAATATCAAACGGATTATCGGTTACACTAATATTTACTCATATATTCATAAAAAATATTTGTATACACTTTATCAGCTATTATTCAGATACAGATTATAGTTAGTGGTCACATGCGTTTAGTGCGTCAATATAGCAATATACTGGATTTATATGACAGAAAGGTTGAAACTTGAATTTATTTCGGAATGATTGTGGTCTGGTATTTCACTGTGTGTGGCTTTCTTAGCTCCTCTCCATGCTAATGCAGATGCACTTTATATTAAACTGACATTTCTCTTCTCACCTTAAGGCAAACAGCTAT
Source organism: Timema shepardi (assembly GCA_902151425.1). NCBI lineage: Eukaryota > Metazoa > Arthropoda > Insecta > Phasmatodea > Timematidae > Timema > Timema shepardi. Next base: position 19,985 of record CABFVX010007388.1, read on the forward strand.
TAGCTCAAGCTCTAAGATAACAAAAAACTGAGGGAACAGACACAGAGGCTGTTGATTTAGGCTCCATTATGTGATTTTAAGAGACTTTCCTTAATCACATAATTTTATATCAATATTTAACAATAAGTCATCACTTTTCATTATATTAACACATTGTATGTATATGAATTATTGATATAATTTATAGTAATTCCTTAGAATGACACAGTCCTGAGCCTCTAAAGTGTCACGCAGTAATTTGAATATATATATATATATATATTGCATTATTGTGGTAATCTGCATGGAATCAAGTAATGTTCTATGAAAGTCAAAGGTTATAAGATACTTATAATTTTTAAAATATATAATATCTTGATCTATAGATTGTCCTAAACCTTAATTTTGCTCTCCTAAAAATAGTTATTTTGTGGCTTTGGTGTATATCATTTTCGACACTTCAATTATAAAACTTTATTTGATACAACATTTATACATATATCTGATTTAAAGTTTGGAGAAAGGGCTCTACGTCAGTAGGAGAACAAACAGGGTAGGAGGAAAACACACATCACATTAAAATGTTATTAAATTACATCATTTGACTCACAAATATCCATTATATGTTCCTATTTCAGTTACCTTTAGTTTCTTGGGCGTTCAGGTCTTAATTAACACTCAAAATAAGGTTTAAGTATATTTTACTTTTCAGAACATAAAATTTCAACTCTTTAACTATGTTTACAAGTCTATGTTTTGGGTAGTAGAAAATATATTTATATTAATTTCAATAAACACCAAACTATTGTATTATTAAATGTAATTAATATTTAGTCTGTTTATGATGGGGAGATCGATGTTTGAATCCTGGTATGGTCTACCAAGGCTGATATTTCATAAATTGTTTCCCCACTCTTCCTCCTACGCAAATGTGGGTAGATTACCTCTAAAATGCTTCTCAACTCTATCCTACTAGAGTTATTATAATATATGTGTAGAACATGGACAGGTAGTAGGACTTAGTGATTTAAAAAAAAATAGTATCCTACCCAAGAGCAACATCTGGTTGGCACTACCTCTGCTACCTAGGCAAGAAACCCTGATTTGTTAGTATATCTATACCTATATATTATATTCAGAACGGGGATTTTGATGACATGTCATCTTTTTTTTTTGTACATCACAGACAATTTTCATGTGCACTCAAGTTATCTTTTTGTCCCTCTGGTTATGGAAACATTTTTTAGTACGTCATTTTTATAAACTTTGGATTTTTTGGCAATTTTTGTAATTTTTAAGCATTTTTGTTAATTAAGGATATTTCTAAATATAATCGAAATAAATGCATATATACCCAAAGCATATTTCAACACACAATAATACCGTCGGCATAAGATAGTGTAAGCCACGAACTTGTATCCTCTTTGCTTGTGTGGTTGTAAAATAGACATTCCTGATGAGACGCTGTAATTAGACTGGAGAGAGTTTACGTTGGGAGGGGATAGCTATTACTAAATGGAACAAGTATTTGTAAAATCGTGTCATATTTAGAAGAATGCAATAGTTTAGCTGTTAAAGGCTTTTAATTGCAAGTATATTATTTAGTTTGTATTTGTAAAAAAAACTATTAAGTTGTGTGCATTTATTAAGAGTTTTTGTTCATACTTTTATGTATTTTATTTGTTGCTGTAAATTTAAAGTAGTTTTTTTTTTCGCAGTTTTATTCATATTTTAGGTCTTTTTTGACAACTGTTTAGATAATCAAAGTCCAGGCCCTGATTATAATAACATATTTTAACTAATTCATCCCCTTCCCTGTGTATTCAACAGTCCGACATTTTAACCAGGATACGTATTTCCAATTGTAAGGATCAGGTAACAGTTTCACTGCCTGGATACCGCGCATGTTTCTGAGCCGGCCAAGAGCTTGTTGGCGCTCTGTGCTCGTGAAGGGCTTCCATTCTACGCGTCCGAGAACCGGGTGGGAAGCCTTCTAATTGGTATTAAATTAATGGGCTGGTTCATTAGGTACGCTCGGTTTCGATGGAGGAGAGATCTCCTTCCATACTCTCCTGCCATCCTTTCCCCCGATACCACAAGTCGGGATGACAAGCCAAAACTACCTTGTTTGAATCCCACCAGCATGACTATAATATTTATTATTAGTTAGATTGGAGATGTTTCACAGTGTTGATTTTTTTTAACACGTCTTACTACCCGCCTGGGTACTTCATATGTTTTACACCAATAGGGTGAGGATGAGGGAGCTAAAATGTAGCAGAACTGTACCCACATTTGTGTGAGGAAGAGTGGGGAACTGTTTAGGAAAATATCCCTCCCATTACACCTAGCTGGAATAAAAACCTCTAACTCCCCATCATCGGCAAACCAGACACCTTAGCCCTCATGTCCACCAAGGCATCTCTCAACGCTGTGTTGTGTGTGTTTTCGATCCATTTTTTAATTAGTAAAATTATCATAAAAGTCATTATCAACTTATTTTAACCCGTTTCGTTGGCCATACGGTCTAAGGTACTACTATTTCAGTAGACTATAGACCATTGATTCTCAAAGAGGGGTACGCAGAACACATTTTGGAGGTACGCAATGCATCACTGTAATTATTGTACAAGTAGTATCCCCAACTCACTTAATACCCACAGTATGATATTGATAATTGTTAGTGTTGTTCAATCAATCATGTCATTTTTTGTGTTTATTAATGTATGTAGTTGGTGTAAAGTAAACTGTAAATATACACAAATAAATATAGATGTTTTATGGTGTAACCATTACTATATTAAAATATTTTATATCTGTAAAAGGGGTACTCCAGTTATAAAAATATTCCCAGGGCATACGTGTAGCATGCAAGTTTGAGAACCACTGGACTATACTGTCGATGAAAGTTAAATCGAGGTTCGAGTCTCGGTTGGGTGTACTGAGGATGGTTTTCCTAAATGTTCTCCACTCTCACTCCAAGTAAATACGGGTACATTTCCTCTAAATGTAACATTCCTAATCCCTAAAACCATTATCGTAATTAGTATATAAACCCTTAAACCAAACGGTGGTGCTAAAAAAACTTATTCTAAGAGTTTTGGATCGGGGGACTGGCGGTTCATTTAGAGTAAATAAACCCGCTATGGTAAGAAGGAATGGGGGAACTACAGTGATAGATCTTATCCTAACCACCCCATTACGGACAGTCCAATCTATTGTGAGACTGACTCTTATGACCGTGATAACACAGATACACGAATAAAAACCACCAGTTAAAACACACGATAAAGTAATGTATATTAATTTTATTTAAATGCTTTAAAAACTATTAGGGGGGATAGCACCTGGGACTAGATTTCTAATGAACACTAAATCACTTGCACCCTTCTTTCTTTCTCACCATGTTAAGTCTAAGCATGTTTTCAAAGTTTATTACCAACGTAAAACATATTTTTGATCCCTTGTGGTTTGAATTAAAGTCCAACAAAATACCCTTTTACGAGGATGTAGGCACCTCCAAAATATCCTTTGTTTAGATGGTTTATTTTTATCTTTTACATATTATTTTGTGCTTAGTTTAAGAAAGTGATTTTGTAATGTGTTACAGATATTTTATTTTACCATTTTGTGCAAATTTCTCTGTTTATATAAAAATTATGTTCTTGTTTTTAATATACAATAAATTATTATTATTATTATTATTATTATTATTATTATTATTAGCACCGAGTCTTACTACCCGTTCGGGTTATATGCACTTATGCTAATGTGTAATGGTAGGGTGATTGTGAGATGAAATGGAGGACCTACAGTTTAACGTGGAATCCGAACCACGGTGTGGCCTGTCATTTCCCACATTCCCAAGATGTCTTGTCAGAGGTGAAGGAAGGGTTTGGTAATCAGATAGATCTGTGCCGGGACCGAGGATTGAACCCCGGCCGCCAGCACAGAAGTCTGACACCTTACCCCTAATATACAATAAAGTATTGCCTCATATTTAGTTACAGCCCGCACCAATAGGCATATGGATTAAATGTTGATCTCATCTAGTTAAATTTGCTGTTGCCGTAGAGGTTGGAATTCTAATCCTGGGTGGGTATGCATATGGAATTTATCCTCAATTATTTCCCACTCATCCTCCACACAAATTCGGCTACATTTCGCCAAAAATTCTCCCTTCTATTTCTCTACTCCATTAATTTAATTCAACGATTATATCCCAGACGGGTAGTAAAATGTGGAACAAGAACAAAATCTAGTTAATTTTCCAGCCATTTTCGAGCAAACTCTTCTAAAAGTTTAGCTATGTGGGTCTAATTTGATAAAACCCGAGTCTACGTAAGGGCTGTCTGACAGCCTTAAGTTGTTACGCAGCATCTCTATGGAGCTTGAGAATATTCCACCCAAGTGCTTGCTTCAAGAGCCTAGTTGAAGGCTCATAGAAAGGAATAGAACGACCTTTCATACTGTCTCTCGCTTTACTCGACTGGATTGGCTTTCTTCCTTCAGTAAAAAAACAACAACAATAAACTGTGCTCTATGAAAAAAACTTAATATCTCCTCGTTTGATGGAGAAAAAGTACTTTATTTTGGACATGAAAAAAACTATTAATTTATAATCAAGTGTTCTTATACCACATACCTATGTGGTACCGTCAGATTCATATAAGTATATTCTTTTCTGACAGTCACAAAATTAACTGATACGTCTAGCATTGTGATCTTTTTTTTGATATACAATATCAAACCTCTAAAATAAGACTAGAATTTAAAGTAAATTTTTTGAATCTTTAAATAGGCGTGTCTGAGCTAAATCACTCGTAGCCCAGTTCGTAGTACTTATAGTTTACCTACTTATGTACTTTTACCCAGGGGACGTGGACGTCTCAATTTACTATAAGTACATTCTTTTCATGGAAGCTCTTTCCATGTCCCGATGAAATAAGGTGATGGTTATTGTGAATATGAGGTTGTAGAACCAGAATAAACTTTTGTGGGAATGTAGGAAACGCGAGAAAGGATTGCAGTTTTTATAGCAACACTTTTTCTTTGTTAAAAATAAATCAAATATAGCCTCTATATAAACATGGAGTTTAATTTTCTTCATGTGATGCTATCAACTGTTGTTGAACATGCCATGAACATAACAGACTTTTTAAATGAAGACAAAAAGTTATCATGAAATTTCATGACACCCCTCACAGATATTAAAGAACTGATTATATCACCATGTTAAGAAAATTAAACTCTCTATTTGTATAAAAGCGATATATTATTTCTTTTGACAAAACAAAGTTTTGCTATAAAAAAACTGGTATTTTCTCACGTTCTCTATATACTCACCTTAACTTAATTAACCATGGTCTGGTAATCGTTGTGATCATTCTCGTTTCGAGAAATATATCCATTGTACCTGCCGGGAATTGAGCTCAGGATTTATGAGTTGGCAGCTGGGTGCGCTGACCACTATGTCAAGGGGTCGGTTAAGTGTCGTCAATACTGACTGCAAACAATATGCTTGTACAATAGAATCATGATAGTTTGGACGTTCGGTAATCAAAATAGGCCAAAATACAGTTAATGAAATTTAAAAAATAGTAATCAACGCTATTTAAAATGAACGTTTTAGTGAGAAAAGAGCTGAGACCATGGTGACGATTATTTTAATTAGTAGCTAATTTTTTAGTAATTTTATTATTACCAATTAATGATTTAATTTTTATCAACATATTACACAGCCTATCTTTCTGTGTCTTAATCCTCCACATTGGCAAAAAATATTTAATAACCATTAGCTTACTGTACCTTATTATATTGTAATCTATCTGTCTTGTTTATATAATAAAATACATATTGCTACTCAGAATTAATTGATAATCCGAACCGTTCCCAGTCCTATTTAGTTAGGATTATCATGGTTCTACGATATTTTCTAAAAGTTTATTCGAACTAAAATCCTAATGTATCACAAGTCCGACTACTTATCCCAGCCGGTAGCGTATCTTCCTACTGAGATAAGGGTCCCGGATTTGATTCCACGCATGGCTAAAAATTATGTTATTGCTGAAATGTGATGCATCATAATGATGAATTAAGGTTCGGAGAGCTGGGTGTTGCATCTGTTCTAGATTTAACTTAGTTTATAAGTCGTGTGCTGATATAAAAGTTGATTCAGAAAGTACACCTTAAATACTTCCAATAATAAATAGTAACACTAGGCCTATATTATTAACTTGAGCATATCATAGATTTTTATTTGCTAATTTATTTTGACGCATCTTACTAGCCACCCAGGATATTTACAAATTTAAACTAATGCCACTGTGAGTTATGAGAAAGGTAAAATTGTAGATGAAATGTAATCCTAGTCTGAATGGAAGGAGAGTGGGAAACCAGTCGGGATTAAATCTCCAACTTTCTTCTTTTAGCCAGGAAACCAGGCGAGATTGGCGTTCCCACATATGCTAGTTGTATGAGAATTAAGTTAAGGGTGGGTGCCTACTTACATAATCACTAATAAAAACTGATATAAAAAGTAACGCTTGCTTTTGAACACGTTTTTCAAATTTAATTAGCGATATACATAAACCACTGCGTGGGGTTGGACATTAAACTTTACACCACGAGAAAGCTCGGGGGAAAGGGTGAGAGATGGGGCTAGTATTGTAGTGGGGGTAAACAAGTGAAAGTATAATTTTGTTTCTCGCTTGTGGTAAGAAACATCTTTACTACCATTTAAAAAATCTCTTCCATAATTTAACAACATAGAACAAACTTTAATTACACCAATACAATTTTTGGACAGAACATAGATACAGCGGGCTCGCCCTTAGTTAAGAGTCCCCTACTTAACTGTCAACTATTGTTCTCTTACGTTTTGTCTGCGCGTGTGCTTATACTGTGTTTTTCACTGCACCTTTATCTGTGATTGATGTATAACTTGGCCAAAAGTACGCCATGTTCTATAAACATACTTTTTTCCCCAGTTTATTATGAAATATGTTATTAGTAAGTATTATTTAGAGACACAAAGAGTAAAATAAAGAAAGCAACATATTTTCTTGCGCATCTATTGTTCAACTTGAATATTCAAAGCACAAAAGCAGGGTTTATATGCCCCTGGAAAAAAGAAAAATGTTTAATAAATTCGGGAAATATCTTAACTTAAAAAATGTATCAGCCTTGATAAGTAAATTACTTTAGTTTGGTCCTTTTAATGATTATACCTCGCTCTTAGTACTTTTTTTATAAATATATTGTGCAATTAGTCAAAGTTTAGCCATATTGATGGGTACATGGACTAATCGACGGTCTCGTTTGATTTGGTGAAGATGGGGAGAGCAAGATTCAAATCCCTGTTGGGTATAGGCCCTACTTAGAGTTATTTTTACTAAATAAATTTCCACTCTCCATTCTCTCAAATGTGAGTACATGCCCTATATATTCTGCCTTTCTCGTATTTACCTGCCTGGGTGGATAGTAAGATGCGGTGCTTGCTAAGAAATAAATTAGTTGTTTCTTTGTTATAGGCTAAGTTAGTTTGTAGGTACCAGCTTCAATTGGCCAAACGGTCTAAGGCGTCCCTCTCATGTTAGACTGGCCTATCAATGACCAGGAGATCGAGGTTCGAATATAGGTTTAATATAATGAGGATATTTTTTTACAAAATGGGTTTTCATTCTTCTTGCACGAAAATGTTGGTACATTTCCTCTAAATAAAACCCAACTAATCCCTTAAACCACTAGCGTAATTAATACATGCATATAGCCTGAACAAGTAGTAAAATGTTGGTTCCAAAAAATATGATGTGATATTGGGGTTATAATACTGGTTGGGTCTACTGAGTGGTTTTACCTAAATTGTTTACCTCTGTCCCTATAAGCAAATGCAGGTAGATTACCTCTAAAATGTTTTATTTTTCATCCATACTCATTGAAGTAATTTACAAGGTCGTAGAAAACTAATTTTCCTGGGAAGTGCGGGTCCGATAGAAAATGTTATTGAATTACCTTTAACCAATAAAATAATATAATATTTAGCACCGCGTCTTACTACCCGTTCGGGTTATACACTTTAAGTACTAGTTACGCTAATGGATTAGGAATTGGGAAGGATGGATTAGAGGAAGTGAACCCACATTTGCGTGGAGGGAGAGTGGAAAACCATTTAGGAAAAACCACCCCCAGTTCACCCGGCCGAGATTCGAACCTCGATCTACCCTTCCTCAGCAGTCGAGCTTAAACGACTAGCGCGTTAGCCAACTACGCCACCGAGCCGGGTAACCAATAAAAGTGTCCATTAAATTCTAAGGGGGGTCCAGACCCCCGAGCCCCTATTTTACACACTCCTGCCAACTGTAGAGACTGGATAGTTTGAATAGTTAAGAGCTAAGGTGATAAAAGTCGCTGATAAAATATTTGAGTATAGATAAATCATTATTGAAGGAAATTCTAAGTTAAAATATTCCGAAATAATTGTTACGACACAATCACTTTCTAATATAGTCTTTTATAATCTGAAACAAAATTTTAAAAATGGGTTCAATAACTTTCCGTAAGAAAAATAACGAATTTTTATCATTGAATTAGACACTATCCATATATAAATTTTGAACAAATTGTTATATTCGTTATATTTCGCCGGAACATGTTTTTAAACCAATCAAAAACATATTACAGTGCTTTTTATAATGTAAGCATTCCTCAGTTGTCCATTTTAAATAAAATCCTTAAAGTATATTTCGAAATATTTCCCATTTTAAAAAATCTGACACCAATAAACTATCCTTATATTTTTTTTCTGTAAATCTATATATAGTGCTATTCATCATTTAAAACAATACATATCAGTTTTGGACAAAATCGTCATAGCCATTTTCAAAATATTTAAATTTAAATACATTAGTCGTCAGTAAGCCAATTTAAAATAAATAATTTCTCCCCTAAAAAATAACTATTTAGTGATAGGCCTATTTATAATGTAAAATACTGTCTAGATTTTCCAATTTGAATACAAAAAGTTAAAGCCATTTTTGAAATATTTTGAATTTAAAAAATGGTAGTCATATGTAAGCTGCATATAAATCAATTTTTATCTGAAAAACCGGTATGCATTACTATTGATTATTTAAAACAACTCTAAAATATGCTATACATTTTTAACAAAATTATTTAGCAATATACTAGAAACATCTCATTTAAAAAAACTAGTCTTTGGTAAGCTATCCTTAAGCAAATTTCCCCCCCCCCCCC
>CABFVX010007389.1:0-31180 GCA_902151425.1 Timema shepardi
TACCTCTCCTCAAACAGGTACTCAGTTCGAGAAGGAAGATAAGACCCAAAAGGGAATTTGGTCTTCTATTCTGCCGCACCTTAAGTCTGACATTGTATACCCTTGTGATCCTTTCCCCTCTTCTTCCAAGGAAAAAACCCGTCACAATTGTGGTTTTATGAGAAACAAAGCCCCAGTCATGGTACTATTTGATATCTTCTTTTTGATGTTCATTTAATTCCTACACTTTGGGCACAACAATTCATTTCGTCATCCCTTACTCTCCTACTATCTCATACCGAGGAAAAACCTTACAAAGTTATTTTTGTAAATCCACATAATACTATATTTCCGATCTTTAAGAAGTAATACCCTCTCTACTTCAAGTGATCCATTGGTTTGACCGCTTTCTCTTTTTTTAGAAATAAATTAGAGAACATACTTTTTGCTAACTAATCCACAAAAAAAAAAGGTCTACGCATCGTCACTACTTGTCTGGTATTATCTTTGGATGATATAATACCGTGTCATGTCAGAACTTGTACTTGGCTTTCAAAAAGAAGAAAAATACAGGCTTATTTCCAAACAATAACTGTCACGCTTGTCTAATTGGTTCATTAACTTTCATTTGCACTCCTACAAAGCTGCGAATAGAGGAGTCTGACTAATTCCAACCATCTCAAGTCTATCCATCTCATTTCTGGTCATATCAGGTCTATCCACTACGAATCCATCCTTCTCAAGTCTGGCCCTCTCAAGTCTACCCTCAAAGCTATCAATCTCAAGCCTGACACTCAAAAGTCCAGCCATCTTAAGTCTATCTATAAATAGTCTTTCCATGTCAATTCTGATCTTATTAATTCTGACTAACTTTAATCTGGCCCTCTCAAGTATGGTCACCACAAATCCAGTCCACACAAGTCTGGTGTAATCTATAATATATTAATCCAGGGTATACTAGGAACTATTCAGGGTGGGAGTCATTTCACTCCCCATTTGATTTTAATGTGGAGAAACTTAAAAGATAGCTTAGCGGTAAATAGGACGCAGCATCATATTTATAACTGCGAACGACTGTAACCTTTAGTCATGCCATTGTTAATTTGATCATGATTAAACCTATAAGATAACCTAGTTTAAACAAAGAATCATTCCAGGTAGTAGTCTTCTCTTGTGTTTTACTACCATGGTAATATTTATAAGATATTATCCAATTGTGCAATGTGTATAGGGACTAACCATTATAGGTATAACCATCAGTAACTAGAAATATAAGCCATACCTTGGTTGATTTGTTAATAGTTAAACCTATGAAACAATCCAGAGTATCATCATAGATCCATGTATAAATGACTGGAGTAATTTAAATATAGAGAAAACCTTGCCGTATTCCATCGATGGTTAATCTTGTAAGATATGGATGGCTCTAACTATTAATGACTGGAACATTCTATCATTTCTGGAGTACTCCTATCATGGTGAAACCTATAAGATAACATTTTTGTGGAAAAGAGGATGCATCATCACAACTATAGGTATTAATGACTGTACACCTATATATTCCTCATAGCTTGATTGATTACACCATGGTTAAATTTATAAGATATCAAATTAGTGAGAACCAGGATATATCATCATGGTTCTATGACTAGAATCATTCAAACTAAGAGCCATACCATGATTTATTTCACATAGTGAGACTTATAAGATGTTAACTTAGTGAAGAAGAGAATATCGCTGTCGATCAAGTTATCAATTACTGGAATCTTTCAAGATAAGTGTCATATCATCTTCATGATCATCATCAATGGAGAAAAGAGTTGCAAAACATTTCTAACTATTAATGACTGGGAACATTAGTCATACCACAATTTATCAAACCTATAAGATATTAACCTATTGGGAAATAAGATGGATCATTAGAATTCTAAGTAACAATTACCGTAACTATTCGTCATTCCTTGGTTGTATTTGCTATAGTGAAGAAAAGGCCATAATGATGGATAAAACAATTAATGACTGGAAACATTCAATATAAGATTCATACCATCATTAATTTCACCATGGTGAAACGTATACTATATAATCCTAGTGGAGAAGCACGTTTATGACGCATTATGTATATAAAAAATATATTTTATACAAATTGAAAAGATATTTAAACAAGGGTGTTGGAACACGGTACCTTTAGATTCTGAGTTTGGTACAACACAACATGCACATGATAAATCTAATAAGGTGTTTTTCCATGATTCTCCATTAGTGTATTCACTCATTATAAAATTTATATAATCTACTTAACTTATTAATTGCATTATAAATACACATCCAAGTAAAGCTTCAATAAATGATTTTTTTGGTAAATGGATGAGGGCACACTCCAAGATAAGGCTTCTCGTTAGTAGAGATCATCTTTAAAAATACAAATCACTTTTATTCCTTTTATGGTGGAATCCCAAAAGGTAGGTTTCTATGTCATGAAGGTTTCAGCTATCCAGTAATAATAAACATGGAGAAACTTTTTTGCTTAAGCCATTTATTCATTCATTTAAAAAATGATTTTTACAATTATTCCCATAGTGCAATCTGTCTACGAACTTTACTCTGGCGTGAAGGGATCTATTAAATCTGACCACCTCAAGTCTGACCATGATAAGTATAGCCATCAAAAGTATACCCCTCTTATGTGTGAAAATTTTAAGCTAGTACATCTTAAGTGGTCATCGCAAGTCTGACAATATCAAGTCAGACTATCTCACGTCTCATCATCTCAAGTCAGACCATATCAAGTATGGTCAAAATAGGTCGGATTATCTTATGTTTGGACGTCTAAAGTACAAACATTTCAAGTTTGATTATCTCAAGTACGTCCATATCATGTCTATTCGTCTCAAGTCTAGTCAAGTTTTATCATCATGAGTCTAACCCTTTCAAGTCTGTCCATCAGTCTTTGATAGCTAGAACAGTAATTATGCATCCACTTTCCCACTTATATCATACACATTTAACCATAGTAGAATAAACTAGGATATAATCCCCACCTTGAATGATTCCTTGTTTTAACTGGGCTAATATACTACATGTTGCGCAAGACTTGTGTAGGTCATACTTGAGAGGGATGAACTATAGTTAGTCAGAAGATGGTCAAACTTTAGATAACCAGGCTTGAGACTATCCGACATAAGATTATCAGAATTGTGATGACCATAATACTTAAGATGTACCAATTTGAGATGCTCAGACTTAAGATGGTTAGACTTGAGACTAAACCATTTGTCATTTAATGACCGGCCCCATCCCGACTAAACCAATAAGATAACTTTGTGGGGAAGAGGATGCATAACTACGGTTATTAGTACAATTAACTCTCGATTCTACGACCCCGGGAATAGCGTCCCTCTCGAAGTAACGACCCTTTTTGCGGAACCGTGAAAAATGTGGAAAAAAAAGGTTGACAAGTTTAAGGAAATCGGCTGTAAATTGTGTTTGTTGCATTTATTTAGGTCACTGCGTTGCAATTATCTTTGTGAGCGCTGTATTACTAGTAACTGGGGTGGGTCAGGTATAAAAATAGACACCACCTCATCAATGCCAGCCAATAGCACTTGACTCTGTCCACCCCCTCCCACAAGCAAGACAATGTTTCCCCGCGCGTGACTGCCGCTACATCACGCGTCAGGCTTGCTTCAAGATGTATACAACGCTGACGAGCTGGGGATGTTCTACAACCTCATGCCAGATCGCACTCTTGCTGTGAAAGGGGATAAGTGCAAAGGTGCGAAGAGGAACAAGGAGCACCTCACCGTCCTTCTGTGCTGCAACATGGACGGCAGTGATAAGATGAAGCCCCTCGTTATCGGGAAGTTCAAGAAACCCCGTGGTTTCAAGGACAACATCCTGCCTTGTGACTATGATTCTAATACGAAGGCATGGATGACCTCGGGGGTGTTCACGAGGTGGCTTCAAAGCTTTAATTCGAAGATGGACGCCGCAAATAGAAAAATCGTGCTCTTTTTCGACAATTGCCCCGCACATCCTGCTATCGACAAACTCAGGAACATCGAGCTGGTGTTTCTGCCAAATAATACCACCAGCATGCTTCAGCCCCTGGACCAGGGGATAATTCAGCGAGTGAAGGTTAAGTTCTGCGAGATACTTGTGCGGAGTATGGTGTGGAATCTTGACATGGGCAAGGAAATCAAAAAGTGGGATGTGTTCAAGGCCATGGAAGGAATCGTCGCCAGTTGGAGGGGCGTGAGATCAGCGGTGATCATCAATTGCATCCGACACGCCCACTTTGTTTTTTACCAGTTGACGAAGAGGCTGCCATCCATGTGCTTCCCACCGCTGCCAGCGCCGAGGACCCAAATGACCCACCACCAGTGGACGCTAATTCCCAGCCAGGCCCCTCCACAGAACCGCAGGTAGGCCCCTGCATGAAACCGTGGCCTGGCCCATCAACAGCACCTTCGTTTGCACCCCTGACTTTCACTCGGCCGTGCGATGAAGAAACGTGGCAGAGATTAGCCCTAGACTGCACGTATGAGGAGTACATAGCAGCAGACGATAACATCACAGTTTGGGGCACCCTTGACGACGCCGATATAATCAGGGAGCAGCAGGAGTCCAGCGAAGAAGAGGGGGAGGAAGAAATGGAAGAAAAGCCTGAAGACATCCCCACGATGAAAGATGTTCTGAAAGCTGGGGACGTCTACTCAAGAGCACTTAAGCGCCAGGGAGCTAGTGAAGATCTGTGGTCCCAGTTCTATAATTTGAAAGACTTTGTCGAGAAAACTGGCCAAAGAAGAAGCAGGCCTCCATAATGGACTTCTTCAAGAAATAGGTAGGTTTTATTTTATTTACTTTTTCACGTGTTGTCTAGAAAATGCAATTTTTTCGTATGGAGGTCAGGGGTGGAAAAAAATCTGTTAAAATTCCAATAACGACTCCTTCGATAACGACCCTTTTACAGGGAACCGTGAAAGGTCGTAGAATCCAGAGTTGACTGTATAACCATTCGTCATACCTTGGTTGATTTTAATAATGTTAGACCTATAATATATTAACTTTGTTGAATAAAGGGCATCATACTATCAATGATTTAATGTAAAAGTCACGTCATCATAATCAATGTAGGAGAGGCTAACATAAGATTTCTAAATATTAATGACTGGGAACATGTCAAACTATAATTGATTTTACCATAGTTAAAATTATACGATATTAACTTATTGAAGAAGAAGATGCATCATCACATTTATTATGACCGATATAGATCCATGGATGCAATCCTTTATAATATAAGTATGTCAACATTCTATTCTTTAGAGTTCCTTTATTTAAAAAATAACATAAGCTAGTTACAACCGAAGTTAAAGCTAAATACTAAATCATATGAACTATTTTAAGATGGGAAGTAATATACATTGAACTTGGTGGAGGTTTTAATTAAATGAAAATAATTGAACACAATGCTAAACATTCTAAAGATGTCATTATCGACCAGTACTTGTTACCACAGTCAAATGTCAAGAGTTAAGGATCCTTCATATGTTGTAACTCTTCAAAGTTCAATAATAGTGTATGATACTCACTTCTTTTTCTCAGTGGGTGAACTCTTTGCTCTCTTGTGTTTAGGAGAATAGATGATGCGCTCAACAGGTATCATATTATTATCTCTGGTAATAGGCTTGGTCTCTTCGGCAGCTAGAAGTTGAGGTTGAGTGATTGGTTCCGCACATTCAACAATTATTATCTTCTTAGCTTGAGGCTTAGGAAAACCTATATTCACTCCAACAGTTTGGCGTAAAGACGTCTTCTTATCTCTTGAAACGGAAGGGTTGGTCAGGTTAACACCAGAATCCACTTCGTCTAGTGTGGCCCATAAACACGATAAATGGATGACATCAATGTGAGGTGTACATTCATTGATTATAGAGATGATGTGAAAGAGTGACTATGCCCGTCTCTATCATTTTGCGTAACAATCTCAGCTAAATTGCAAAGGTTTTCACCGGTCAAATTAAACACTTAAACCAATTATGATTCAATCTAAAACGTTTTGATGCAGACGAGTACAACTTATCGGAGTTATTGAAACACTTTCCTTCTTAACGTTTAGGTTTAAGAGTTCTTAGTGAAGAACAACTAATATATTTCAATTAGTTAAAGATGCTATCTCAATGATTGGTAATTACATTTTGAAGCCAAGTTATCTTTTCTAACCCTTTAATGAGAATCTCGGGTCATGCTGTCTACAGCCTTTCTTGTTCAAGATAATTTATTGATGATAGAACTAAGTTCAGTGTAGAGCACATCATCATCACCCCACTCTAATCCATGACGAACCCAAATGGTGTTGACAACTTATAGCTGTCTACTACAGTCATGTTATTTTCAACCAATTGATGTATGATGGCAGCCTCCTTGAAGCAGAAGATCCCATCCTTCCCCATGAACGCTTGCACGTCGATACACCTTTTGCACTGAATGGGGAAACAAAGTTTTCAGAAACTATTTGTGAAACTCACTTGGTGAGATAATTGCTAGCGGGTTTGTAGTGATCAACGCGCTCGTCAATGATTAGATAGGAATTTGTATTTGCATGTATATTTTCTTCCGTTTCAACGTGACTTGACATGTTATCATGCCGTCCTTTAGAGTAGCTTTCTATTGAGTTGTGTCTAATCAGTTTATTTGGGTAGTAGACTTGAAACAGGTCAGATCAAGTAATGTAACAGGGACACTCGTTCCGTAGTATGAGGTTTGAAAATGAGCATAGTCCTTGTAAGATTTGAAGAATGAATTTTGATCAAAAACTAGGTTCATATCTTCGGAAAGGTACATGGTGATGTAAATAAAATGTATCTGATCGTAAATGATAATGAATGAACATACTTCTATCGGTCGCTGTAGTATTGTTTCGACTAGTCACTAGAGCAAAGATAACATAACGAGGCATTTCTAGAAGAGGTGATATTTTCACAGTCCAATCATGTTGTTTAGAACTTAGTACATTAGGGTATTCACACATTTCCTAAGTACAAATTGAAGATCGTGATTTTCCCGATCTTAATAAAACTGAGAAAATTTAGTCGATTGATATCATCAGTCTTGGTATGTGGAACAAGCCATGAGATTTGAATCAACTCTATCCTAGAAGTTGTTTCTATGGTATTTTTTAAATTTATTTATCACCACGTCTTACTACCAGTTCGGGTTATACACTTGAGTTAAAATTACACTAATGAGTTAGGGATTGGGAAGGTTGAATATAGAAGAATCTAACCCACATTTGCGCAGAGGGAGAGTGGAAAACATTTAAGAAAAGCCACCCCCAGTTCACCCGAATGAGTTTCGATTCTCGATATACCCCTCCTCAGCAGTCAATCCCAACCTGAAAATAGCACCTTAGTTAATTACGTCACTGACGTGGGTTTCTATAACAGGAGGTACTAGTCTTTGTAAGGCATTATTTTCTGTCGTTTATTAGACAAGTACTAGCTCCTATTTTACATTGAAGAGTGTACGAGAATAGTCTGTAGTGAAACCAAATATGATTATAAGAGTGTTGCATAAAACAAAGATACTCGAAGAGGGATGAATATCCCTTCCTTCTAACGGCCATACAGCATTTACAAAATATAACTGTTCTCCATACCGTATGGATAAATAATTCTTGACCTGAGTAGAAATACCCACACATTAAGTTTGATCAATCTCTACACCATTAATCTCGTAGGCCATTCTTGAAATGAGATTAAGTGTACCGTTATTTGTGATTTTTGAAGTACTTTTTACATGTCCTGTATACGGTAGAAGTAAAAACAGATTATTACTGATCTTATATCACTGTGACGATCTGAAGAGCGCAATCCTTTTGGTCTATTAAGCACTATCACTTAAACGTTTCAGATGAAGTCGGAATGATATTATCTGTGTCTAAAGTTGACAATATCTCCTCGATCATCGACAATTCGCATAGATATAAATTCTACTACTCGTTTCGTTACCGGAAGGTAAATTATATTGATAGGTGCATTCACAATCCTATATCATGGAAGGACTTCCATTCTGAATTAATGCAAAGTATGAAACGGTTCTCAATTGATTAAGCTCTACAAGCAATAATACATTTTACTAGGATCATGTTTACCTGTAGGATATTTATGGTTTTAATCGAGACGTGTATTTTTTCACCATCTAACCCAATTGTGTAGAGCCCGAGGAGAGAGGTGAAAGTATTAGGTTTGGTAAATTCTACATCCTCAGAACAGGTGATGTTACGTTTAAGGGTACTGTATTGGCAATGATTCAGTGTTTTACCTCCCAATATATTTCTCTCCCTAAATAGCGGTCACGAGCCTCCAGCTTATAAGTGCCTGCAAGATCTGGTGTACTCTTTCCCATCATAGTATATTATATGATTACGTTAATCAATGTTTGGTATGCAATTTAATTGTAGTTGATTAATAAGTCAAAAAAACCATTCTTCTTAATAGGTCTCTTCTACCAATAGTATCTGAGTAATATAATTATCTGTCAGATTATAGTTATGCCTCGTCAAAGTTGACCCTATTGACATGTTTACTAGGCTTGGAGGTAAACATCGGTATTCATGCTTAGAAAAACTAGATATAGATGGCCACTGAGTACAATGCCATAATATTAGTATCGATAGTGATTATAGATTATGGGTATTCCTATTAACTATTGAAATATTTCAAGAGGAAGGCTTAGATCGCCCAAACTATCATATTATTCAGCCTGACATTCATTTATTATACGCCACTTAATAAGTACTATTACCACTATCCCTATCAGGATTGTTTATGGCACACACTTTTATCTATGAAGGAGGGGTAAGTAAAGTATAGCTATCAAAATCAGTTCTAAGGTGACGACTCTTTGTACTTGAATGTATCGGTTTACAGTAAAGGTTCTTTTAGGTGGCGTATCAATCAGTTTTGAGTATCGACGACGATACATTCCTTTACCAATAGCAATCGCTTCAAGTTTACAATGATATCTTTAAGATTCACTCAATTTCTTCCTGTTTGTCTTTGAACTCTTTAACAGCTTTCAAAATCCTGTAGCCTCGCTGCAGCAGCAGCACCTAAGTATGCTATTAGAGGAATGATAGGTAAAAATCTACCCTTCTTGATCTTTCTATCTTTCTTCATATGACGCTGAGAAGTCTTTCGTTTAATGGTCTTACGCTGACGACTTCGTCCTTTCACTAAACAAGTTCCCATCTTGACCTTAGTTATAATCGAGCTAGTCACAGCCCAAGCAGCTGCTTTCACACTCAACTTTTAATATGGTTAAACGCCTCTTTTCAAGGCTTTCTCATCAAGCACTTGATTGGCTGTATGTTTCCATACAAGATCTTTAGCTTAGAAATAAGTAATGTCATATTTCTTAAAGGCTGTGAAACTCGAAAGGGTAATACTACGCTAAAAAAAAGGCCTGATCAAGAACGTTAATACCTGGATAACCCCGTTTAAACCATTTAAATACTTGTTGTCAGGACCACAGTATTAATTACCAGGCATATGAACTTCTAACAAAAGATTATTGGAAAACAATTATTCAATATCCCCAACCTTTTTAGTTCCTAGCTTCATATAGTCTAATAAAGAGGTTTAAATATAAATTATAATTATTATTGTATACCCTTATTAGTCATGTGACTTGGCTAACAGATTTTTAACCTGTGCAAGATAACGATGATAATGTAGGAAAAATTATTTTTTATAGACATGGGTCTTTGTTAACAGATCCGATTCGATGCGTGGACATTCAATTGTTTGAAAAATCAACGCTGCTGAAACAACTTAATAGATTAAGTTTCCAGGATATATACGTCTATTTAATGTCTTTGCATAGGCCCAAGTACCAACGTTTTTCCTAAGTATTCTTGCTCGTGGATCAGCTGGGATTCTTTCTATACTCTAACAATTCAGAGTTCTCTCCTCCAACTAAGGCGATGCCTAACTCTGTTTTCATTTTTGATATACAAGCTATTTTCAGTATGGGTCGAATTAAAGCTATAGATTTTTTCTATCTATTTAAGAATTACTCGCGTGTACCCAGGCAGATGCTAAGATATATGCTAATATTATCATTATTTTCAAGAAGGACGGTATGAAGATGAGACACAACTATGATGATCACGTAAATACAAACTAACGTTTCAGAAGTTAAAAGGGATGTGTGCATTATGCTGAAAGAATAAAATCAATTTTCTAGTGTTGATTGAAGACCACGGTATTGATAAAGGTCGCTATAGGAGTATGTTCCATTCCTTTATCATTAACGATTAATGTATAGATCATAAGTTGAAGAGAAGGCGTCATGTCACCTACATATAAATATAATCATTGTCTCTACTGACATAAAGCCTGTGTTAAATCAGATGTAAATCAAAATCCTTATCTTCATAGTCATTTTGCTGTGGGATATAAAAGGATTTTAAACATTTATAGTACAGTCTTGGTGAAAGATTATTGTGATAAATCGTATGTAGATTCCAATGCTTCAATGTATATTAACAAACAGTTATTTTCTCTCAACAATTTTAAGAATACAGTCTCGAAACGTTTGAATAAGCTATTGAAAATATAAATCTGGACCAGGCTGTGGCGGCTAACTTTGTAACAAACATTTACTTTGTTATTATTATATTTGTGTAATATCAAAGTGTAGGTTAATTTTTACCTTTTCTCAGGCACGCCATTATGTAGTTGACAGACATTTTGAAAGGTGAGGAATTTATGTCAGTAATCAGAATTTGGTCTTGCTAAATT
Organism: Timema shepardi; assembly: GCA_902151425.1. Classification (NCBI taxonomy): domain Eukaryota; kingdom Metazoa; phylum Arthropoda; class Insecta; order Phasmatodea; family Timematidae; genus Timema; species Timema shepardi. The sequence continues at coordinate 10,788 of CABFVX010007389.1, forward strand.
TTACAAATTGATATATTCCTAGAATCCTAATCTGAAAAAGTTGTAAAAATCTATCGCTCAACAGACAACGATACATCCCAAATTGAACGATATGATTGGAAGTGATACCTCATCTGCTAGAGTAACGAGGGGTGATTGATATTATGAAGCTTGTGATTTAGTCCTAAGAAATATTGGGCATCCAGCACTATTTCCGATGCTGTATCTAAACTTTACATGGACGGGAGAGGTGGTAGATGCTTCATCTATATTTATCTATATTCTAAAGCTACACACCTTGAACTGATTTTGACAGGTAGGGCTGAGTATACCTTCAAGAAATCAAGCATTGTGTCATCCGTTATTATGAATTTGAAAACGTGATTTCCAAAGGTCTTATCCCTGTCAGAACAACACCTTCGAGGTTTCAGATGGTGATTCAATATATTTGATGATGGAAAAAAGCTTTACAACATCTATAGATATACATGTACAACTATGTATTACCTATGTTTAAATAAAATGCCTAGTTCATTCATTATGCTCATCGTTCTTAGCCTACTCTACGGCAACAAAGTTTACAGAAGATATCATCAAAGCGAGTAAGATATTATCAAGAGGAATTATAAACTGCTGCGTGATGCAGTCCACAATTTGGAGGCTACCACTTTGGAAATATTTAAATCAATAACCAAACCGTTGCACCCTACCATACAGGAACTAATAAGGAAATAGGGGGAAAATGGGAGGGGTGCAAATTGACATAGAAAAATTAACATAGATAGTGACAATTTTATTATGAGAATACAATAGACTTGGTATAGGCAGGTCATAGATAGTTTACAGGTTTAATTTTGGCTGTATAGTTGCTACAAAATAGAATGGGCGACCTACTCCCCTAGCGCTAAGAGTACACAACCATAATCTGGATTAACATAGTGATAAAGCCCGTCTGAAACGATCAGCCAGACGAAGAGTACGCCCTGTCCTCCTTCCTGGGGAGTCTATTGTGAGTCAATAATGGTAATTTTAAATATTCCAATTAGGAATCCACTGTGACAGTAAAAGCTGCCCGGTACGGACTACATGATCAACTATATGTTACAGTGGTGTACATTTATTTGGTTCTCACGCCTTCTAAGACGCAGCTTAAGAGGCCCATCTAAGGGGATATAAATACAAGCAAACAACAATTGTAACTGAGGTATTGAGCTAACCTGAGACCAACCCCGGGACTGGCTACACCACTGCGACAGACTAACAGATGAATGGGCCCAGCTCACAATAAACTCGGTAATTAACTGATATCCAACTGACCAAAATATATACACATACACTGGAATAAATAAATACATATACTATAACTTATATTAATAAATCCATACCTAACTTATAAATAAATCCATATTACAAATTATAGCAAGGCCCTTTCAGTTACATAACGCGCAAAAGCCTTAGCCATATCAGGCCGGTGACTACTATAGGGGCACTTCCACTATAAAGAATATACATTTGCATCACAAAATACACTAAGCTAACCAGCTGCCCCACCTGCATAAGTGCTTTATTAATATGTTTACATATGTTACAGTTGACCCTTGGAATGTCCAACACGATACTCATCTTGATTAACATCAAGCGCAAGAACACCTCACTTTACCACACTTGGTACCACGCCCCTATGTCAGTAAAGCCTCAAACAGGAGTTAAGAGCTACAAACGAGCACGATAACATCAGCGGATTTGCAGGGTCTAATTCCTCGGCGGGATTAACTCGTCTCATTTTTACCCTAATCCTCACTGTGGACCAGCACACGGGGGAGAAGTGCACCAGCGGAAGACAAGGTCAGATGTGCTCGGAGCGTCCTAGCAGAGGAGAAGGTTTAAAGCGCAGTCTGTGCACCTGCAGAACACATGGCCAGATATGCTCGGGAAGACCCGTCAGTGGAGAAGTTTGAAAAGTGCACGCTGTGCACCAGCGGAAGACCTGGAGCTGCGAGTATGGAAAGCTCTGACAGTAGACCTGGTACAGCGTGAACGACGTGCACCCGCGGCAGAATAAATTGATTGAAGAGAGAGTGCACCAGCTATCGTTGGTAATGATAATGTAAAACAGCCGAGGCGGGGGATAGCTCCACCTGGCCTGAGGATCCCCCTTGCGGGACGCCATATCGTCCAAACCTGGCAGCGACGGCGAGTTACGGCGCTGGGAAAATAGTCTAGGGTCAGTCCAACGTATTGTAACCGGTGTGTAGTTAAAAGCCTCTTGCTCGATCAGTGATTTTTAGACTACTATATCTCAACACATAAGCGGGCTCTGGCAGGCAGGGATTCCGCGAAGGGAAAGAGAAGGGGAGGGAAATTGATCCAATCACACCTCTGGAAGACCGCGCATGCGTGACAGCCAGGGGTGATTATGCGTGACAGCCAAGGGTGATAAGGGGGATAGGCGCTCTCTTGTGCGAGATAACCTAAGTTAGCTCGGCACACCGTTAATTAAGATGGTAAAAATGATTGATGTAAGATCTGAACCTGTTCAAAAAGAGCAGAAGGATGATTATGTTTTGTTCGAGTATAATCGTAACAAACTAATGTTGGACACTTATTTTACACACCTCATGATCATTTGAATAACATTTAATGCGTGCGTTTTGATGATACAATAAACAGATTAGGTAAAACCCGTATCCTATTTAACATGGGTTATAGAACACTACTTATAGATATTGTTATGATACTGTACCTTACACTCGAGTACTTTTGGGACTACTCGTCATAAAGGAGCCGATGCGTTATTCTGAGAAGGATCTTGAAGTCTACAAGACTATGCTTGAAGATACGCCTATTCACCGGTTAATGAATGCAACTCACACAAGTATTAGGTCACGCAACCACACAAAAGATTCTGAAAATCGTTAAACCCCCGTTTTAAAGGGAATATTTGCTTGACGGAGAAGGTATGTTGAAGAATGAGAGTGGAAGAGGGGTCAATTATACCTATTGGGATGATCCGAACGAATTTGTTGATCGATTACGTTTCTTGCACGCTTTATCTAGAGCCGAATACTCCTAACATGAGAATGAAATCGTTTAGATCATTGAAGATTTATGAGAGTTTGGAATAATTCTATAAAACATTTATTCCATGCCTTTTAACCTCATAATTATGTATCTGTCCAGGAAGAGATCGTACGTGGATCTTTATAGACCTGCTCAACGACGTTTTTCAAAAAGACTTGTTAGTATACGAGGATTCAATGTACTGCTTCAGGCTGATCTGGTTGAGACATTACCTTACAACAAATCAAATAATGGATACAAGTATCTTCTTAATGTCATCGATGTTTCTTTTAAACATATTTGGGCCATACCTGTTAAGAATAAAACTGAAAAAAAAAACCTAATAAATTTTATGTTTTACGTTCAACGTCAGGTGACTGCGAATGGTTTCCCTGCAGTTCGTTATTTACAAGTTCCATCATAGAGCTATTTTATAGAACTATGAAGAATAATATGGAATCAAGATTCACCTTTAAAGATCGTATCACTGAATCGATATGATCTATTAATTACGCGATGAATAATATAATCGTACAGTTTACTCAACTATCAAGATAAGACCTAACAAAGTCAAGGATTATGCCCATAGACCCAGGAATGACTCACTATAAAACTAGTGGTAGCGATAACATCAGCTAGCATGATGATGTTTTTGCTAAGCGACATACAGTGAAATGGTCTACAGAATTGTTCAGGATACAAGAGGTTGTTGAGACGAATCCTAAAACTTTCCTGCTTGAAGATCCGAAGAAAAAACATAGCCTAAGAATTCTATACTCAGAAGCTGAAGAATACATCGCACCCAGACGTTTACTTTGTTGGAATGTTCTTAAGACGTAAATGAGATAATATCTATGATAAATGGAAAGAATTTGACTCTTTCCATAAATAATTGATCTATGTTTCTAATCTCATATGACTATTTTAGAATAAATGTTTAATATTTTTATTGTTTTTAATTTTTTCTTCCTCTAAACTTATCGTTAGCCCATTCTTCTTCTAAACCTTTAATTCTGATAAGTTGGTAGAAACTTCACCAGCATTTGCTTAAATAGTGCGTCAGATCATTTAACATTACATACACTAACTGAATGAAAAAGCCTTCATCATAGGATGTAGTAGATGCGTGATAGAGATAAGGTGTATGCCATTGAAGGGTTGCTATGCCTACATGTCCTGAGAGGAGTAAGGATGTCAATGCTCACGACGAATATTATGACGTCATAGCAGACAATTTCTTGTTGAAGGCTGTCAGTACATCAGCAAGTCTTGACAGGAGGAGGGAAAGGAAAAGCAGGGTGAAGGTTGACAGGCTGGGTGACGAGGGGTGACAGTTGGAGGAATGTCTGGTTATTGCGAGTAGGAGGAGATAGGGTAACGAGTGGTGACAGTTATGGGGGTGGATGTAATTAGGAAGAAGGATGCGTGGCAGTATTAGTGAAATATCCTATCCTTTGGTGGCATAGAATGGTATCACCACATAGCAATAGTGGGTATAAGGATAATCAGACAAGACAGATTAATTTGGCGGCTTCTTTGTCGGAATTGTTTGATTATAATATGACTATTTTTATATAGTAAAGTCTAAAATAGTTAGATTGAGGAGTTCTATGTGAAAGAGGACTATCTCTAGATAGTTCCTTTTTTTAGGGAGATTGCATTTGATGTTCCGTTATACTTATGTTTGTATGCGTGGAAAGTTTGGTTTGTATAACTTGAATACAGATAGCAGTACGAAACAATTCATCAACTGTTGTTATCAGTCTATTATACTCCACATAGTAGTGAGGTTATATTTTCACCCTTTTATTTAGTATTACAATAAAAAAAAGTGTAAAATAACTGACATTGTGGTTAGTGAGGAAGAAGAGATTAATAATTCAAGCAGGAAGAGAAAGAAACAAGCATTAGGAGATAGAAAAGAAATTAAATTGAAACGTAATTCCAGGGACAACAGTTTGTTACGATAAACAAATTCCAGTTAATAATTTAACAGTGTGATAAAATGATGCTCCAAAGATTGTTTTAAGAAAATTACTAAAGATAAACAACAAGATACGTTTCCTCTTTTTAATGAAACAGGCTCAAAACAAGATCAAGATATTTACTTAGGTGGTTTGATGAGCCTAGCAAAGTCTGTAAATAAGAAAAAGTGTAAGTGTGATTCTAATAGTACAACACAAGATAATGTGTTGTCATATTCTGTAAAATACAATGATTCAAGTATTGAAGTGCGTCGAAATTGTCTGGTATCCCTTTATCAAATATCAGTTAAGCGGATTCGTGTGATTCAAGATAAAGTTAAGAGAGGAAGGTCATTTACCGAACATCAGGCTAAACACAATAATAGACCCCGTAACATAAAATAAAATCTGTGGCAGCTGTTTAATGAACATTTAGAAGGAATACCCCCATCAAGATTATCACTATTCTATTAATAAATCAAAGGAAAAGCACTTTGAAAATCCCGACCTTAATGGAATAACATTATCAAAGTTATTTAAAGAATTACAAGGATAAAACTGGCCAGCCATAAGCTACAAATCATATCACAAGTATTTTAAAAAGCAAAATTTGTATGCTTTTAAATTACCACGCTTTGATGTACAGTAGACACATGGCTTCTTTGGTGCTGACTGACAGCTCACAGCTGACTTATGACAGTCAACATTTAGGTATATACCTAAATTTTGACTGTCAGAAGTGACAGCTACTAAACACATGTTTTTGCAGATCATATGGTTCAGCGTAGGGATACATAATTTGGTCTGATAACTTTTCAAAGCCATCAGCTCTCAGCTGTGAGCTGTCAGTCAGCACCAAAGAAGTCGTNTAATTTGGTCTGATAACTTTTCAAAGCCATCAGCTCTCAGCTGTGAGCTGTCAGTCAGCACCAAAGAAGTCGTGGGGCTACTGTATGTATGCGATTTCTGTACATAGTCAATAGTGAAACTCAAGATTAACCCAACAGATCCATGTAAGATTATGTTTGAAATACATAAAAGAAAGGCTGAAGATCACAAAAAACTTAAACAGGAATGGATTGACATCTATAAGTCTGTTGGTAGTCGAACTCTAGTATTAGAACTCGACTACGCTAAAAACTTGCCTCTCCCGAAAACAAACGTAACTCCTCAGCTTTATAAGAGAGTTATGTGGCTTTTCTTGTTCAATGTACACTACCACAATAACGATAGCACTGCATTCTATATCTTTTTAGAAAATGAATCTAAAACAAACTCCAGCACAGTTTGTTCATTTGTTGTTGACTCTATTATGCATAAGTTACAAGAAGAATGTGATATTTGAGAAATTATTTTATTTTATGACAGAGTAGAGGGACAGAATAAAAATATGAAAGTAACAAGATTTTTTAGTTGGCTTTCTATGAAACTGAAAGAAAAGATAACTCATATTTTTCAGTGCGAGGTAATTCGTACAACCAATGTGAAAAAAATTTGGTATCTACAGTAAACATTTTCATAAAATTGAACAAAGGGATACTTTTAATAGCTATGTGAAAGTGTTTGAAAAATGTTGAGTCAAGACATACCCATTTATTATAAAAAATGGTGCAGCTATTATACAAAAATGGGCTGAAGGACTACAATACATTGCTGGATCTCAAAAACCTATAGCAAAAGGGCAAGTTTTCAAAATCAATCCTATCAGCATCTACCTACCCTGTGACGGGAGGTGTTCTTGTTTGAAAGTCGTATAAAGTCATTTCTTCCATTTAATAATTTTAAGAGACCTAACGACATGGGGTTGTCACTTCATCCAACTCCAGCTAAAGAAGCAGACCTGAAAAGTCTCTTTAAACTTTTGGAACCTGAACAAGTTCACTAGTTTGAAGAAATCTTTAAATAATATATTTTAAGTTGTGACATTAACGTGATATGTGTTGATGATAATATTGTCAATATTGATAAAAAGATTTTTGAATAATAATTCAACCAAAGAAGGCTTAAAGTGAAAGACAGAAAACTTTGCATTTCACAGGGGTGTGGGGGGAAATGTTTATCTCATTTTTAATTATTTAAAAAAAAATTTTAGTGATTATCTTACACATTAAAACACATTAGCCACTACTTGTCTAAATTATATTTATCATTATTTCCACTTAGGTCATCCCTAAAATGTTTGAAAACACCATTAAAAGCTGGTAATCTATATAAAAAAGGGCCTCTGACACTTGTTCTATGTAAAAAGGGCACTTGCAGACCATAATATAATATTTAATTACGCATGTATATAAAACACATAAGGAAATTATGAGACACTGTTAATTTCCAAAATATGTATACCAATGTTTGTAAAATTTCTTAAATTTATAAAAAATTTATTGTAAATGTAGAATATATCGTAAATCTTTAAGCGCCGTTTTCTCAAAACATGATTTTTCGAGATGGGTCCCTTTTACATAGAACTCTCAATTGATAGTTAAATAGGGAAATTATAGTGGTCAAGAACGTAGTCGCTATGGATAAACATCAGAAGATATTGAGTTTGCTACACGAAATTATTTCAATTATTGCATTTATTTTGGTGATATATATATTTCATTTCTATTGCTCTTAATCTGCCTATAGATAAGCACTCTATACCATATATAGCTGGCATTATGATTTTACAAATCAAACAATACATTACTATGGAATAAAAAAGTAGTTTTGGATCACTACTTTTATATCAGCTCCTAAATCTAAACACAATTATTGGGTAAAAAAAACTAAGGAAATTTATTCATGACTTTACATATCTAATAATTAAAACAAATAATATAAAATATAAATTCAATCGTAATAATCATATCTACATTGTTTACAGAGGTAACTATTGTGTGTCTTAAATTAAAATGAGCTTTTTCATCTGTACGTTTCTTCATGAAAATGGTGATGCCATAAATTGATTTTCAAGTACCTGAAACATAGAAAATATTTTAAAGTGTCCACTTGAGTTATAAATATAATAATCTTATTTACATTTATTTTAATAAACCAAAATATGCTTTTGTAAATTCATAAAAACTTAACAATTTTAATAAATTAAGAATGTATTATTGTAATAGTTGCAACATAAAGCCTTACTTATATAGTAATAATTTATAATTAAAATAGCTACTTATTTCTGTAATAACCACATTTTAAATAGCTAAGAAGTGTCAAGCTAACGAGTTTGCTTTCGGGATTGAGGATATTAAATCAATGCTATATCCAGAATTATATTTAAGGTAGCTATGGTCTTTATATTTATATGACTACATATATTTTTTATTTACTTTCCTATAGTTAATGTTCGGCCAACTTTTAATATTTAGTGGTCCACCTTTTAAATATTAACTCATAAGACTGGTCTTAAAATGTAGCAATGCATTCTCAATATCATTAGGGCTTTATATTATAGTAGTTTCAACTTCAAATAATTTAAGCTTTTATTAAAATTATTTGCGATCTTAGAAGAGGGAGGAGAATTCCCACTATCCTCTCCCTTCTTTCCTTGGATTCATCGCTGTATAGAGGTAAAATATATTTTTCATGAAATTAAATTTGATGTGTAATTTATAAACAGAAGTTAATATGAAATAGTTATTATGAAAATTATTATAAAGAATTTAAATAAACAAGCATAAATGAAATTAATATTATTTTAATAATATGAGTACTATATTACTATTTACATTTCTCTACATATGAACAAATATTTAAAATAAAATATATGAATATATATACGATTATTTTAAGATATATATACAAATTAATTGATATGTGTAAACATATAAATACATAGTACTTTATATATGTCATTAAAATATGTACCTTTAACCATTTCATAGTATGTATCTATATAAATATATGCGCAATACATACGTATATATATTTTTTAATGTAAAATATATTTATGTATACCTGGAGTATTACATTTTATACATGTAAGATAATAATGTATGGTTGTAAATTACTAAATACATTGTATTAATTTCAATAAATAAATAATTTATATTATTACAATGTTTAATACATTTCCTATGATAAATAAAAATATAGATTTATTAAATAAGAGTGTTAACAATGAATATATGGCATTATTTAAAGTTCATTACTTTTTGAAATTTACTATTGTGAGGAATGATAATACCAAAATTATATAGTCGTAAGTCATAAGGATGTTAATGAAACACTATCGTGTTCGAGAGTTGAGTGGATATATATTATATTTTTGATAATAAGACTAAAACTGGTGGACAGATATATTGTCACATTAAACTAATATTGCTTGAAAGTAAGATAGTTGATATTTATTTGGCAATGGCCTATACAGATGAGCTTGTGCATGATAGGTAGTAAATTGTGTGTATGACTATTATTTTGAGCAATGATAGAGATTTAACATGTAGCTACTCACAAATTATTCTAGTCTACAATAAGGTTTTCGTGTAAAACTGAACCAAAATACCACTTACAAATGGAATATAAGCCAGTGTCATCTGGCTTCTATGTTGCTAGTTTTGGGGTGGCAACCACAAATAAACTTGAACGTCCTACAGCAAGTCCTGATTTTGTGTACTACTTCTTCCTGCATCAGATTGAACGACATGGCTATTAGTGCCATGCCTAGCATCAAGTACATAGAGCAGAATATAAAGCTCAAATCAATGCTGTCGTTCTTGTAAATCTTATCACCAGGTACGATGTCTCCGAAACCAATAGTACTCAGGCTTATGAAGCAGAAGTAGGAACCATCAAGAAAACCCCAGTTTTCCCACTTGGAAAAGAGTAGGGCTCCAAAACATACGTATCTGGAGAATTCAAAAATGTTAAAATTATGTACATTATACATATATATTAAGAAACAGTTCAGTCACAAAATAAACACCAACCTAAATTGGTTATAATATATTTTATATTTTGAATGCATATATAATAATATCTAAGATAGGGGTAGTAATTATTCTTTCAAACAACTTTATATTTAAATTAACATCCTTAGCCTTTTAAGTGTGGGTTTCTATGGGCTTTGTAATACCTATTAATACTTAAATGTTACCTGTAAGCCACCTAAAAACATTAGAAATGTAAAAAGGTGCAGTAAGTAGATCCGCAATATATACTACACCAAACAACATTAATTAAAAATTCGTACTTCATAGGCACCTCTGGAAAAAAAATTAACAAATAACTTATATAAAAAAATATTTAAAATGGGCATTAAGTTGTTAATATCAAATCCATGCAAAATATTTTACGGATGCAAGATAAATTATATCAAAAAGTCTTCACACGCATAAAGTTATTCATATTCCAAATACAAATTTAGTAACTAACCCATCACAGCTCCAACAAAAAACGATTATGCACATATTAACAAATACATATCGAATTAAAGTATGGTTACAGTTTTAATTTAATATTATACATTACATATTTTACAAATACAAATTAAATTATAACAACAATCATAATAAGTATAACATCTCAAGTCGAGGGAAATTAAAAGCATATAATATTTTTACAGCTCATTTAAATATTACAAAAATAAGAATCAAATAGTCAAAGCTATTATATATGCTTTTAGTGAGGATTTACCCCCTCTAGATATTATATTGGAAGATTGAAAAATGATACCTTAACACGGGAATCAAACCCAGGACTAAACCAAAGGTCTCGGGTTTGATTCCCTTGTTCGGTGTCATATTTCAATTTTCAAAATATTACAAAAAAAATTATTTTGCTAGTAATTTGAAATTAATTTAATCAATACTTTTAAAATGCCCAAAAAATTATATGAAAAAACAAATTACAAGTAAAAGAATATATTCTATATGTAAGTAACTTTTGTAACACAACTAATCTTATAATTATTGTTGGCAGGGATGCTTTATAAATACTTGGAATACTATTTTTCTAAAAAGTTATATTTAAAAAAAATCTTAATTCAAATAAAATATAGATAATTTAATATAAATATTAAAATAAAACCTTAAATTAATTTTATTTTAAAATATGTTTGTATCATACGTCCAGGTTAATCATCATTATTAGCACCGCGTATTACTACCCGTTCGGATTATACGCACTTACGCTAATGTGTAATGGTAGGGTGATTGTGAGATGAAATGGAGGACCATACAGTTTAACGTGGAATCCAAACCACGGTGGAGGCTTGGCATTCCTCACATTCACAAGATATCTTGTCAGAGGTGAAGGAAGAGTTTGGTAATCAGATAGCTCTATGCCGTGACCGAGGATTGAACCCCGGCCACCAGCACAGAAGTCTGACACCTTACCCCTAGACCGCCAGGTCACCTCCAGGTTAATCAATGTATATAGCTTAAACCATATTAAAAAAAAAATATAAATGTTGAAATTTGAATACCAAAGGTGGTATATGATATACTTGCTGTGTACTTTTCGCTGTTAGTATAACAGCCATGTAACTTCATTTAGTGCACTTTATAAAAATGGGCCTCCAAGTACCTGTTTAGAAAGTATCCCTACCCAAAATAATTCTAAGATTTATTGTGTTACATACTTACATGTAGAATATGTTCTTTTGCTCGTAATTTGTTTATTATACATATATTTTTTGTATATATTGAGAGTAAACATCATTTTAGACAGCGTAATTTATTATAGCTCTGGTACCATCCTCAAAATAACCAACTATAAACCAGTTGAGCCATCTTCTTACTATAATATTGTTCAGAAAAAAGTTGTTAAGTTTAGGGCCAATGGGACAGCCTAGTTGTAATCGATTTCTCGTAAACTGAAATGAATATCCAAGAAGTTAGTAGCCTACGATACCATATTAATGTTAAAGTACTATCTAGCAATATAACCGAATGAATATTAAGACGCGGGGCTAAGAAAACTGTATCATTACTAGAATTTAAAACAATAAAAGAAATGGACAACCCAAATATATATGAGTTCTCATAAACTAAAATGACAATCCAAGGGTTGACTCCAGTATAGAATTACAGTTTAAAAACCACTGCTACTCATGTTATCTAATTAAGCGAAGACTTAGTTACAACCAAGCAGTGGTGGTTCGTGTATAGGCCCTGCTGAACTGCAGCACCCCCTATTTCCACTTGATATTATCGATAACATTTATTATAATGTATTCTTTTTTTTCTTTAATTCTTTATTTATTTTTGGTAGTACAATATATATTCCTTAAGCTTAATGTCAGTACCTCAGTAGCCATTCCATAGTTTATGAAAAAGATACAAAAATCTTTGTATGAAACTGTGCGCTTCACAGTGCCAGCGACGTGGTGTTTGACTGTTGTGTGCATGCGCACATAAGAAGTGGTGGGGAGGAAGGCGGGACTGCCAGGTAGAGAGAGAACTGTTGCTCTCGCAGTGCCGGCTCTGGCGTGATGGTGGAAGGAAGTTTTTTTTTTACTCAGCGTATGTTGTGCTTAAAAACCGTGTACCATATTCTTGAATGTGATAAAGTGTAGAAGAGTGTAGAATTATATTATTATTCTGCTTCCAGCTATTCTATTTGATTATTTTTTTTCGGTTCTTTTATTTAACAGAAAGACTAAATGCGCTTGCAGTACTTTCAATGTAGAAAAACTTCCTCAATTGTCATCCAGAGATCAAGGAGAAAATTATTGAACTTTTTGCTCAAATTAAAACAAGAAGAATGGATATCATTTTTAAATGAATAGATAAAGCTTGAACTGTAACAATTTAAGTTAAAGTAAGTGAAAAATGTTTGTTTTTGTTAAGATTCTATCAAGTTTTGAATTAATTTTCATTTTATATATTTTTTTCCCCTTTTATACAATTTTAAAACAAAGGCTAAAAATTTTCTGGGGAAGCACCCCACTAATTTTAGCTATGAGGCACAACTGCAACCGAGCTATAGTCGATTTATTGTAATGTGCATGACGTTCATAAATAAAAATATAATCACTATCGCTTGAACTATTCGTGAACTCACTTCAGTGTAGTATTAAAGTTCAAGATTCATTTTCATGCTCAAAATACGAACTAGAATTTCCAATACTGAAGAGTTGCAGTAGATTAAGTACAATTTCCATACTTGAAATCAGAAAAAGAAGAGACTAAGTACAACTCAGTCGATAGTCTCTATTCCCACCTCATAAATAATAACTAGAAAAATGGATCAGTCTTGAACAAAAGGGTTAGTACTGTCTTAGGAAACGCGATAGTATTCTAAGCAAGCACGAATTTAGAAATTGTAAAGGGGGGACAGGGGCACAGATATATTGAATGGAGAGACATTTGTATGCACCGGTAGACATATTTTTCCTTAACGCGCACCCTTCTTGTCAATTGACTTGCTTAGTGCCCACCGCCCACCCCTACTCTCCCACAAAATTTCATTGGTCTCACAACCTCATTGGTTGCCACATCAGCCCTCACCCTCCACTTCCATTAGTATACAAAAAATAATCAAATATTCTAAATAAAGGGGGTCACGTGCCCCCTGTGGGCCCCCCTTAAATTCGCGCTTGCTTCTGGGTGCTTTCACTGGCTACGTAGGAAGCAGACCACAACAATAATAGGTGTTATAGGTTCATACGGGCCCCATTTAGGCTTAGCGTGCTTCCTGAGATATTATAAAATACTATTTAAAAATTTCTTTGAAACATTGGGGCAGTATGTGTGTGTATGTTGATTAAATTTTTGTGGCACGTACATGGAAGGGTTTGAAATATTCAATAGTATATGCCAATAGTATGAGCCACTATTTATAATATACATTGTTGTAAGAGGGTGAAGATATAAGAGTAATGTAGGTGAGTAACCTGCAAGAAACTATAAATAGCCAGCCTGTGGTTACATTGTGACCGCATCTTGCTGGGTGAAGGACATACGTTGATCACAGAAATGGTCTGCTTGGCCAGTTTTGGATCATGCGATCGTAGCTATGTTCTGATTGGTTGCAGGGAACATTTTAAAAATAATCAGTTTTTAAAACCGAACAAATCTCTCGTGGCACTTGGCTGAGATCTGTCTTCGAATGCGTGTGTGTGTGTGTGTGTGTGTGTGTGTCTGTGTGTGTGCAATTCGCATATATAATTTATCATGTACGGAATTTCACTGCTAGTGTTTTTCGTGTGTAGGTGTGAGTTTCACCCGCACGTATATGTTTGTAATTAATAATTAACTAATAAAAGTTTGACCGTAATTATCAATAAAAATTGAAAAATTAGCAATTTGTGCTTATTATTATACGACGTGAATCTATTCACTAGATTACTTACCAAATTAACGTGCCGAACTTATCATACGTTTAATTCTTTCACGCATATAAAAATACCGTGTTACAGGTTATGGTGGCAAATAGATCAACAGCTTATTCAGCTAATTCAGGCTACGCGTGAAAACAACATATAATTCAACTGGGAAAAATTTCTGTTTGTATTGATAAAGTTACAACCTTTTTGTTTGGGATTTGATAAGAATAGAATTTGTCCGGATGATACTAGGGTCAAGGCTATTCAGGACATTGAAGTAATTGCTTATGGCAGGACCCGCAGCGTATTTTGGGAACGGTCAGTTACCTAAGTCCGAACGGTTAGTAAAATGCAGTGCTAAAGAAATAAATGGTGGGGTTCACCGTACAGACTTTCTAACGCTTTAATCTTAAAGTATCGATGGTTACCAAAAACTAGTAAAATTTGTGAAACGAAATAATATAAGTTACACTGTTGCCGAAACCCTCCACCAAAGATAATAAATGTATTAATATACACTGTTACAGAAGAATAAAGAAAAGAGGAGCATCTGTTTACCAAAGAGTGTAACAACTAATTACATAATTAGTTATAAGTAGGTATACCATAAGAATAAATATGTTTGCGTGTAGCTCAGAATTTAAATATATATATATATATATATATATATATTTATTTCAGAGTAAATATTTTTATTCTAAATAGTACTACAACTTTGTAATGATAAGTTATTTCTTATATCAAATAGTTAAAGATATATGATCAAAATTGGAAATGTTTTATATTTAAAGTGCCCTTAGATTTAATTTTCATGGGAAAACAATAATTGCCATTATGTTTGTAGCGTTAAACAATGCTTCGATACAAAATTTAATAAAAATAGTTTAAGTGGATTTTAATAAAATGTATTTTATCTCTTTATGCCCTCCAGTATCCTAACCTTAATTTTATGGTTAGATATATAATAATAAAACCTCAGGGGAACCTTATGAAAACCCTGGATGTCAAATTTTAGCCCAATTGGAAAAATGTTTTTGGTTCCAGTCCAAAATATAGACAGGCAAAGAGACAATCAGATGGCATTTCAAAAACAACTTTTCATTCTCAAGGGGTCATGAAACGTGTAGATTTATCGAAATATTGCGTTTGAATTTTGACAATCACAATACTTCTCTCTCCAAAAGCTCGAGACAAAGTAAAAAAAAAGAATTACATTCCACCAAAGAGCATAAATCAAATAAAATACACCGTTACAAAACCACTAGGAAAAGAGGAACATATGTGTTCACAAAAGAACATAACCATTAGTTTCATTTTCAAAAAATTGAAAAAAAAACTATTAATTTATTTATAGATCTAAAATTCTTAATGTTATTAAAATATATTTAAAATAAAAGAGTATTATATTACATAGTACCACATCTATACTGTGATACATTATTTCGTATCTCAAATAGTTACAGAGATCTGGTCGAAATTGGACATTTCTGCACACGTAGGTCGTTCTAAAGTATAAATGAAAATTGCAATTTTGTGCGATGTTAAACAGTGTTTAGACACAAAATTTAATCTAAATTTTTAACGCGGATTTTGAGAAAATCGGTTTTATCTCTTTTTTCCCTCATGTAAACTACCCTTAATTTTAACGTTGGATATCTAATTCCAAAAATTCTTAGGGGGGTCTTTATTAAAACCCTGGATATCAAGTTTTAGCCTCGTCTGTAAAAAACGTTTCGGCTCTATTTCGCGATATAGACAGGCAAAGAGATTAACGGATGGCAACGCTAAAACTACTTTTCATTTTCAGGGGGTCATGAAACATGAATATTTTTCGAAATATCATTTTGTATTGTTTTGACAATCATAATACCCCTCTCTCCAAAGGGTCAAGACAGAGTAAAGGAACCACCAAAGAACATGAATCAAATAACATACAATGTTAGAAAACTATAATGAAAAGAACAGATGTGTCCACCAAAGAGCAAACTAATCAATTTCATTTTCAAAGACTAGTATGTGTGTGTATATATAACATTGTAAATATTATATATATATATAAAACATTGTAAATATTATATATATAACATATTAAATATTTAGTACTGTTAAATATAAATCGCCCTTTCTAGATTTTTTTTTATCAAAATCATTATAGCGGATTTTGAGAAAATTGATTATTTTTTCTATTGCTGCTGTTACGTAAACTAATCTTGATTTTAGGGCTATACATCTAATTCCAAAAACATCTTGGGGGAACCTTATGAAAACCCTAAATACTAATTCTTAGCCCAATCAGTAAAATGGTTTCGGCCCCAGTCGGAGACAGCCAGACATACAGACAGAAGGCATCACAAAAAACACTTTTTCAGTTTCAGTGAGTCATGAAGTATCAACCTTTATCAAAATCTCGAGTTCGATTTTTTTTACGATCTTAATACTTCTTTCTTCGAGTGGTATAGATAAAGTAGAAATTACCTAAGATCATCGCCCTTTCTTGTACACCCCATTTGGGAACTTCTGAAAAATGAATTTGTGTGGTCTTAGAATTATTCTCACAGTAGGCAGTTAGAGTTTTTGAAAAGATCTACAGCATATTACGCTATTGCAACCCTTTTTTATCCCTTCAAAAACATTGCCATAACTACACGCTATCTGTAGTCATAATTCCTTAGATTTTACTTTAATGCGAGATGGCAAGCCCATATAATATGATTCTCGATCTCTTATCATTACTGAGCAAAACTACGTGCAGGGGGAAAAAGAGATGCTCGTTGTCTCATTTGGATTAAAAAGTTCCATAACTTTGTATATGACCACAAGCGCATGATGGGATTCTTTACTATATTTATCGTCGTATTTTTCTTCCTTTTCAAACGTAGGCATTTCACCCGTGAGCTCCTTCGTGCAACTCATCTCAGTTTTGAGAAAGTCAAGGCGTAAGTGTTTCACACCTTCTATTGGCTAGTAATAAACTCTGATTTAAAAATATAATACTTCCGTGCCCAGTATATAATTGTTTTCAACGAGCTAAAACAAAGGACCCGCTGAAACCTCATAACATCTCTAATCACCCTTTGCTAAAGTAGGCGCTCATTTTATGGCTTATAATAATGATAGTTATCTAGTTACTGTGGGCTGCCATTCGCAGTGGATTGAGGTTGAGAAGATCTCTAGTAAGTCTGCCTACTCTGCTATAAGTGGACTCAAACTCATCTATGCACATTTTTGGATTCCCGAACACTTCGTAGATGACAACTAACCTTAAGACAAACACGAAATCATAAATGTTATATCGATATTGGAACAAAAAATTAATAACCTCTAGTCCTTACTTCCCTAGAGCAATAGTTTGCCTGATAAAATGGTTAGAATGTTCATATTAATGTTTAAAAATATCGCAGTACGATCGTGGTTATCTTCCTTCTTTTCCCTTCCCTAGAGCAATAGTTTGCCTGAGAAAAGAGTTAAAATTTTCATATTGATGTTAAAAAAAATCACAACACGATTACGATCGTGGTGATTTTCTTCATTTTCTTCTTGAATATATAAATCTTCCATTTGCAGGGCTCCCATACCCACAGGATTATATTAATCCATTCCGCACCCTCAATTCTAGACTACCCATAAAGTATTGCTACTTGAGGCTGGAAATAATTATTGATAATGCTGCGACTACAAAAGTAGGATAATAAATTCACTATGACAAAAATGATGGAGTATATGGATTTTTTTACAATTATCTGTTTTTTGCTTTGTTTGGAACACTAAACTGCAATTTGAGAAGAGGGTTGCTTGGTTAGGAAACTGATAAAGCGGCCATGCATAGTGTGAATAAAAGGATAACTTTATAGACTAGATTCATATATATAAGGCTTAGTTACACTGGTAATGCAGATGTCTTCTGAAGACCATGCTAGGGTGAGCCGTTTTGGTAACGGCATGAGTGATCTATAAGGTTTTGAGGAAGTGCCATCACCCTCTCCAAATGAGAATCCAGAGGATATAATATCCTTGACTTCTCAGTATTCTCACGTAAATATTTCTCCAATATATTCTACATTAAAACCTGAAACTCTCTAAGAATCATTTTCAACAACAACAAAAAGAATACGATTAATATCTGCTAAACAAGAAGATATCAAACTTACCTTATAGGATATATAATTTAAAATAAACCATACATAATACACATATATAAAGCTAACTACACCAACCAATAAAATAAATGATAATATATGATTATAGCTAAACTAATTTAATAAGAAATAGTTTAAACAACTGATCGCCAGGCTCATAATAAAGCATATTAGAATAATTAGAAGCTCATCCTGCTACTACGGCTCTTAAAACTGGTAGGCCTAATAATATTATTAGGTCTGGAAGAACTATCCACCCACTTAAAATACCTTGTCTTATACCTGTATATCGTATATTCTTTAGTTGTTAAAAACAAAACAAAAATACGTGTTTAATAATTTTTATAGTGGCACAGCAAGTTGCTGAAATTTATTTTTGTAGGCAAGTTGGCCTGATTGTGAGAGAATTTTACTTTTGTATTTTACATGGAAGTTTCTGATAGTCTTTGTCTCAACCTATCCAATTGTATTTGAGAACTGCTCGATCATTATTGTAGCAAAATTTTACTAATACACCATGTTATTCAAGTTAATTCTTATTTTATAAGATGAAACAATTTATACTCTGTGGCACGAGTATACATTCTCAATTAGATTGTAAGGTAATGGATGAGGTTTGGATATTGTGCCATATTTGAGCAATGCAGAGGCTAGTAAATGTATCAACATTCAAGGAGATAAACATGTCAATAAGGTGTATAAATCTATCGGTGTTGTAAGTTTGGAGGCTGACGCTACGAACGTCAATATTTTACAGCTATCCAATCCGAAAATGTCCTTTGAGACAGTCAGTCTCGCAATGAATGCGGATCAAGTAGTTTAAATGTAGTACCTCCTCAACAAGCGAGTCCCAACGAGGGACTGAATAAATTGTACTAGCCTCTGTGTAGCTGACTTATGCGGTGTGCCCACCCATTGCATCTGTGTTAGCTACTGGCCGCGTGGCTGGACGTGTTTGCACCACTCGTATTCCCACTAACCACCGCAGCCAGATGCGCGTCGGGCAATAAAACTCCATTCACTTTATATTTATCGAAACATAATGTATTATATAATTATGTATATCTACTATTATAATACAACGTTTGAGCTTAAATTTTTTAACAAGTTACACGACAGATGTAACAACGTACGAGTTATGGCTTAATCAAATGGGGGACACTCACCGAACCTCCAAGACGAGCTGCGACACACGGCACAAGCACCGACCACCTCACTCCATACAACCACCCGACAGACTGACGGAGCGTTCTACAGGCGCCACCTAGCGTCAAACCTGAGACAGGCGGGAAACAAAGGATGATGGTTGCTTCTTCCGGCCACGTCAAGCTTCTAGGATATTCTACACGTTGCTCGGACCATCTCGTCACCCCGTTCTTTCGCTTCTCCTTCCTTCCCTTTCCTCGCGTCCCTCCCCCTCTCTGTCAACTTTAACTTTGTATATATAGTGGTGCGTTGTTGGTCTATGGTCACTTATAACACCACCAGCTTATCGAGGTGAGAACGGCGACGTAGGGCAGGGGTTTTATTATTATTGTTATTGTCTGTGCCAAAATTATATTCCGGCGTAATGGGGAAACTTTCTAAATTATGGTTTGGCTCACCTAATCGTAGTTTGAGTACGTAAACTCACTACGTCATGCGCTTCTCGCTGTAATCTAAATGTCGTCGCCTTTCTGCCGTCTTTTTGGGCTCCGGCCCTATTTATTGCGCCTGTTGGCTTTATTGGAATATTTACATTGTGATGAATACGCAGAGTAAAACTCTACGTCTTGGGATTACTACCAATTCAGTGTTTATTTGTGGGTACGCTTAGGATTAGCTGTCGTCTGGGTAGATTACTTTATATTAGGAGACAAGACACTAATAAGATAGAGTGGGACTCGTTACACTATTTGCTCGTTATTGTTGTATAACGTTAGTAGTATGGACACGGGTTTATTCCGGAAGTCAGGACGTTTTTACACTGCCGTTATGCTGTGTGAATTAAGTCAGTGA